>WBND01000221.1:455602-613355 GCA_013398595.1 Tychaedon coryphoeus | reverse complement strand
AAAAGAAAGAAAGAAAGAAAGAAAGAAAGAATTCCTTTTGACCAACTCTAGATATTTGTGTGTAAAATTGTCACACTGATCTTTATGTAGTCAAGACAAAGAATTGAGTATTCCCCACAGGCAATTAATCTTGCACTAATAGCTTACCTGACCAAGCAGTATGTTCAAAATTAAACCTGGATTCCCAAATATCATTCCTTTCAAACAGGTTTTCAAACATTTTTCTGGATCCATTAAGAATTATTAGCATATAAACTTAAAAATGAGAAGAAAGGGAATATCAGTACAGGATGTACACTTAGATTTGGCAGACACAGAACTGCATTTTTTTTCCCCTCAGTTGGGGTACGGGAAAGGTGCTGCAGAAGTCAGATTTCAGGAACATTTAGAGAACAATCAAAGTTAAAGAACTAAACAGCTTTTAATAAACCAACTGAGGTTTCAGAGGAAACAGGAAAGGCTGAGGATGGCCACCAGGATCAACTGACAGTTGAATCACTTGGCCCCTTCATGGAGGTGAGGCAGATCTGAGAACTCTCTGAGAATGGCCAAGCCCCAGGATGTTGTCCTGCAGCTGGCCTAGCAGCACCTGTGGGCAGGCACTCACCCACAGGGCAGCAGCAGCTGTAGATCAAGTGGAGTCCAGGCAAGAGCCTCAGCTGAAAGTGTCTTCCCTGGGCTCAACCCTGGATATGGCTGCCCCTTGGCATCTGGGAGCCTCTCACCTGGTGCCTGAGTTTCAGCAGCCAAACTTCTGTAAGAGTGTAGGGTCTGACACTGGGCAGAAACAGCTGACTGGGAAAAGAGAAATGTGATGCTGGAATGCCGTTTAGATTTTGCCGTATGAGGAGGGAGCAGGGCTTACTTTGAATTATTTAAAAAAATCCTGAATTAATTTTGTCTTGTAGGTGTTTTATAGGATTGCAAGGCATTAAGGAATCAGAGAAATTCAAAGTTTCATGTTAGGAATAAAAATACTATTTTATTCAGGACTCTTACGGTCCATTTGCAGGACAGAGGTAACTCATGGCATTTAATCCAAGTGTAGCTGTGGATCACATACTGTGGATCATGGGGCCTTACTGATGATGCAGCTTTGAGGCTTTTTATAACGATGAATCTTTAGTAATTTCACTCATCCACTGCCATAATGTCACGCTTTGTTATTCCAGCCTTTATGCTGGAAGAGCCAAAACATTTTGATAATTTTATCTTGCAAGTTCTCCTTTAATATTTAGCAATTTTTCCTCCATCTTGGGCTCTAAGGTCTTCTTTGACTTTGTTTAATGGAAATATTTGAAGTTTCAGACAATGACAATCTCATTTCTATCCCTTATCTCACTTCCTTTTATAATTCCTTTTGCTGAAGGGCACAGCACTTTGGAAGGAAAGTTTCTGAATAGTTAGGTAATTAAGTCCTTGATATGATAGCTCTGTGTGCACTCCTTCTGTTCTTTTCTCTCTCCTTAAATAGTTTCATGTCGTATTCATATTAACTTTTTTCTGTGATGGTGCTCTTTAATTCCAGCTATGATACTTTATCACAGCAGCTGCTCTCCAGCTTGGTACACCAAAGTGGTCCCTGCAGTGATCTTTGCCAGAGTCATGAAAGCATTCTACTCTCTACTGACACAATGCCAGTTTTTGAAAATATTCTTGTGGCTGACTGTGTGAACAGACAGATGTAGGCCAGTACACATCAAGATTTATTCCACTAATGTTGCATTTCAGTTTCATCGTGAGGTAAAAATTTTTACTGGCAACCTTCGTAAATACATCACGGCTGCAATATTTTAATGTTTCATTTTTAGACAATAACCAGTGTTAGTATTTAATCTGAGGCAGTGGTGTTCAGCACTGGAAAAGACTTTAATTTTTTTTTTTCTGAAATACCAAATTAAACTGGGAGAGATAATACATACATGCGCAAAAATGAAATAAAAGGTTCCAATTCCTTGACTGACTTTGAGGAAGTTATGGACAGCAGAACAAAACCCCAAATGATGTAAATTGCTATAATTTTATCAGCTGCGTTAGAAATGCATAGACCATCACACATGAAAGATCTACTATGTTATATGTGATCTTGCTGAATGTATTGTTGTAGCTCCCTGTGTTTTTGCTCCAAAGAGAAGGATCTTCTCATTCTCTTTGCACATATGTGTGTGCTGAAGGGAATCCAATCTATTTGAGGAGAATTATCTGATAAAATAGTGGTAATTTCCTGGACCTGCTTCAGGAACCTGAATTCTCTTGTGCTGTTTAACAGAAGCCAGCTTGCATATCCTGATTCGATAGGTAACTCTGTGTAATCTACATGTCCCCAGGTAATACAGACTTCCATCCCCTTGCCTTCACATTGTTTCATCACCATTATGAAGAGTTTCATGTTGTGCTGGTCATTTGTAAATGAGATATACAGGTTCATCAGTAAGACACTGAGATGAAATTCTGCAATTTCCACTCTTAAACCAGAATCTGATTTCCATGAATACTACACTTCTATGTCTGCTCTTCTAGTTTGTCTTCAGAACTGGATCTGTATCTGACTGTTGCTTACACATGGTGGTTGCATAACCCTCCTGAACACTGACATACAATATTATTAGCAGTACTGTGTGCAGTCAGAAATGTGAAATAAGAAAGAGAGGCCTTAGTCAAGAAATCCAAAGTTCTTGCTATTCAGACAGTTAGGCCTCTGTTTTACATGGGGCTGTTGCAGATGGTATCTCTCTGTTACTTAGGGCCCTTTTTCTCCCTTCATTTTTTGCAAAAGGCAAAGGCTCAGATTTCCTAGTCTTCTCTCTCAGTATGGGTGGAAAATATTTTGTTACTTTCCTGAACTTTCTGTAGATGAGTGTTTATTATTTTTCAGCCTCTGGGATTCTTATATATCTGAGCAAATTTAAAAAAAAAATGAACCGCCCACACAGTTTAATGTGAATTGCATTATAGGGTAGGGTCTTTATCAGAAGTTCAGAAATACTGTTGCAAAAGAAAAATTTAAAACCCAGTTCCAGGAAAGAACTTCTGTGTTAATCTTTAGCTGTTGCTGCCTTTCATCTCTCTCCAAAAGATCTCATTTCTTCCCCTTCGCTTCTGCCGGACTCTGAAGGTTTTCATAACACATCCTCTCTCTTTCTTCATGTGGAACAGCTCCTCCTCCTCTCTCCTCTGCCTTTATTCTTACTTTTCTCTCTGCTTCTTTTTTAAAAAATGAATTCTGACTCTGAATCTATATAACATAGAATTGTGATAATTTCAGTGGTTTTTTTATCTTTTCTGATCTTCATAGCTGAGAATCTTCTTTCTTTTTACCCTCTACTTGCTCACATTCAGTGACTGAATTTCTCCCTGCTCCTTCTGGGTTTGTCTGAATTTGCATTTATATTTCTATACTTTTCCTTCATTATTATGTTCTTTTGCAGTTGGTGGCAGCAGTGCAATTTAAAGTGTTTTCAGGGGTGTTATGACATCATGCAGTAGTACATTGTAAAATTTTCTCAGTGAACAAGGATCACACCACATTTAAAACTATTAATTTCATATTTTCCATATATTTCTGAATATCTAGTAACATATTGAACATATTTTTTGAACATATATTTTTTCCTCCTTATCACATTTTTGGATTTTTTTTTTTGCTAGAAAGCATGCTGCCATGTCTCTTAGCTTGTCCTCTTCCTTTATGTTGTGATGAGGATAACTAATGAATATGGCTACTTCTTCAAGACAGGCTATTCCAGTGTCCCAGCTTGGTGTCAAGAAGATAAATAGTGCTTGCTGACATCACTTCTAAAATTGATCAGCCAGTCACTTATGAGGCAGGTTCTGAATGATGGGGATGAAGAATGCTGAGGCAGGTCTAAGCACACAGAGATTTACTGTTGCATTCTCTAGCTTACAACATAAAGACTTCAACAGCCCAAGTTGCTTTTGGGGGAAAAAATATGGGAAAAAAGGAAGAGAGAAACAGAACAAAGAAAGGAAAAACTGATTTTTGATCATCTGGAAAGAAGAGTGACAGTGTTTTCTCCAGTGCAACCAGTCATGAGGGTTTGCCATCATCCTTTCTGCTAGTACTATGGAACTTTCATCAGGACAGTCCCCATTCTCTTCCCTGCCCTTGGTTGCTCTTGTTTCTGGTCGTCTTGGTGCCAGCAGGACTATGCAAAAAAAAAGCAAATTTTACGTGTTGGTTTTTATGTATCTCTGCACATAAAGGGTTGAGAAATATTTGTCAAGTATTTACATGAATATTATTTTGTTATGCCCCATCTTTGTTTTCTTGAATTTAAGCTAAAATCTACAAAGCAAGAGTAAAGGGAGGTAGGTAAGACAATTTCCCCATCCCCAATAATAGCCTCCCATGAAACCCCACAAGCAGCAATATCAGGGGTTTGCAGCTATCAGGCCATGAACACGGCAAGTAGAGCACAGCAAGGAAAATACCGGTAACAACAAGGGAAATACTGCTAGAGAGTCAATGAAACATGCTGCCTCAGCAGCTTCAGAGAACGGTTACAAAGCTGCAAATAAAAAGCTCATAGGTGATTGTTTTTGTTTTTAACATGAGATGCCATGGATCTAAACTGCTTCAGCATGAGAAGAAAGGAAGAAGGCATTGCTAAACATCAGGGACTTGGAATATGAGCCCTGTTTATTTTGTCTGGTCAGCTTTGTCTTTATGAGTTTGTTATGGCATAAATAATTGATGTCAAGGGTCTGGTGATATTAAAATATGTTAATCCGTTTAAAGTATTTAAATTTTCTTATTTATGTACGTAAATTCTGAATCAACAGCAGTTCTCAT
The DNA here is from genome assembly GCA_013398595.1 of Tychaedon coryphoeus. Lineage (NCBI taxonomy): Eukaryota > Metazoa > Chordata > Aves > Passeriformes > Muscicapidae > Tychaedon > Tychaedon coryphoeus. Next base: position 608,542 of record WBND01000221.1, on the reverse strand, counting down.
GTATATTTTAAATACTGACAGAATTAAGATGAATAATACATATATATTTACAAAGGAATTACTTAAGTAGCTCAAAAACATCTTAAGAGATAAAATAGTAATATTCATGTAAGTTATGTTTTGCTTTACCAGAAATTAAAAGGTTATTTCTAGTAGCTTTACCTTTTTTATTATTTTACTCCAAAGGCTTTTTTTTTCGCGCTACAAGCCAAAGGAAAATAAAATATTATGTTGAAGAAACACACAAGCAGAAATACAGCATGAAGCAAACAATTAGCAGTGAAAAAATTTTAAAATATAGATAGATGAGGATAATAAAAATAGTATGCATTGTATACATGATAAGGGCATGATGAGTGATTTTATTAGCTCTTTTTGATGGAGAAAAAAGACATACTGATAGGTTAAAATATACTTATGTTCAAAATTAAAATTTAAAAAAAAAAGGAAAAAAAAAATTCTAAAGCAATTGTCCTGAAGAGAATTTGCTGTCTGAATGATGTGAATATAGAATGAGAGACTGTAATTTCAAAGACCATAGGAAGATGCGGAACTCTCATCTTAATGTAAATGCATCCAATAAAACCCTGCTTTTTTATATGGCTAAGCAGATTTCAATTGCATTTGAAATTTGAAACACACTTTGATTAATTCTTTGGAGATGGAATCTACTGAAAGTTGTTTTGAAAAGGGAGAAAGACCCAATCAGAGCATGTATTAGGTTCTTCAATACCAAGGTTTATTTCTCTCTTATGAGAGTGATCTTAGTCGGAGTCTTTTAGGCTTGGCTCCAGCACTCTAGGCAGAACTGTGTTTTTCATTTCCAACTCAGCAAAATAAGGAAACCAGCGTTCAGCTGTGGACCAAATAGTCATGATGACAAGGTTTTCCAGATATTATGAACTAAAAGGAAGTTGCAGCTCTCTGGTCCCTATGAAGACTGAATGTTTTGTTTGTTTCAGTATTTGTACAGTGCAGCAACTAAATTCACCACTAACTTTTGGTCACCATGTTGCCAAAACTTGGCCACAATGACCTCTCTTACTCTTCTTAAACTGTAATGTTTAATTTATAAGAGGGCAAGCATATTTGTAATGTTTTGCAACCTCCAGCATTTGAACTTGCATATTATTAATTTTCTGTGTAATTTGATGGTAATATATTATGGTTTCTTATTTGAGATTTGGTGGCAAGCTATGTTACTTGTTTTTATTATTCACCATCTTCATAATATTATAAACCCAACTTCCTTCTCTGTTTGCCAAGTGTTTATCTGTAACCAAATCAGTTTCTCCTGAGGTTATTATCAGATCTTAATGCATCTGGAACAGCAACTGAGATCATTCAGCTCTGACAACTTCATACATCTGGATTTTGTGTGGAAACTCCTAATATAGTTCCTCTCTATTTGGGGTAGTTTTTAATTCTTTCTTCCAAACAATTTTTTCCCCAACATAATGTATTCAAGGAAATTTATTACTCTTGAAAGGAAAAAAAAATACACTAATTATTTAAAATGTGTATAAATTATAAGTGCTGACAAAAGTTTACACAGAGCTTGCAGGTGCCAGTTGTATAGGATCTCATTTTAAAAAGTAAACAGGGTACATATCTTGAAGGTAAGAGAATTAATTTTTAAGAGTATACTTGTTCTAAAGTTCAGTGCATGTTTAAAAGCGTAAATAAAAAAAATCGAGCTTGATCTGTTGCTTTTAAAAATGAAATAAATATACATCCAAATGCATATCACCCATGACTAATTTTTCTTTTTTCTTTTTTTATAAATTAAATACTCTGCTAATATATGAATGACACATTCTCAAAAAACAGTTTTCTGTTAAATAGTTTATTGTGTTGAAGAAAATGCAGCAATATGTCATGGCTTCTTCTTTAATGAGCATTTTTTGCATCTTATTATTCCAAAACTTTGCATGTGTAAGTATACATCAATGGATGGGACTGAAATGACATTAATTTCTAAAGGATTGGAATCTTACTAGTATCCTTAGGAATATTATAAAGAAAAACATAATGGTTTGATAATTGCAGTTTAGTTTCAAAAGCAAAATTCCTCTGTATCATTGTTTTCTAGGAGTTAAATCAGTCATTAAATGAACAAAATGAAATTATATAAAGGGTGGTTTACCCTGTTTTCTAGGGTTTGTATGGAAAGCTAATGTTCTGTTAATATTTACAATAATCAAAAATCTAAGATTTAAAAAAGTAAAATGAAAAAAGGGTTAATCAAAATTTATGTCCTTAAGAAATATGTCCAGAAATGAATGTAATAATGTATTTTACATGGCTTTTTCTTTGCCATATTTTTAGATATACAATTTTGCATAGAACTGATAAGAGAACTCTGGTCATTCCAATGTTTCAAGTCTTTCTACTTAAAATATAAAATCACATTCCTGTCCACATATGTTTATTTGTGCAGTTTTCCATTTTTGTGGGAAAGTTATATTTTATTGTGATTTTCTTCACAGAAATATTTTTGACTATATAATTTTATGGGCATTACATTTCAATGGGTGCATAAATAAAGAAAGACACTTTTAAAAATCCTCTAGGATCTGAAGTCCCAGTAAAAATAGATCATTACTTGAATGTATACTGACCTATGTACTGACTGTAAATCAGATGATAAAATTTTATGCACATGCACATAAGGTGATTTTGCTATAGCACATTTCTCTTTTACGCAGTCAGCAAACAGAAAAGGAAATTCTGTAATGATGCTGTAATTTGTTTTTAGCAAAGCAATTTGGCAGTTTTTACAAAATAAAGTAACAATCCTATATATCACTAGCAAGTCTACATGGAGCAGCATCTGTTAAGCCACTTATTATATACCTGTCTTCTGAAATGCTCTTTCCTGATTAAAGAAATTTGTCAGAACAAAGTCTGTCACTTTATGAATATATAACAACAAATTAAATACTCTTACTGGTTTAAAAAAAAGCTATGACCGTGCTTTCATTGAGCACCTTTGGAAAATATATTCATACAGATGCCTTCCCATTTTAAGTAATAAATGATACATGGCATCAGAATCTTGAGATATGAAAACACTATTTAGCATATTGTTTTAAAAGGAAAATGGGAACAGAGAAACATAAGTTTTCTCTGTAAAACTTCACATTTACTTTTAAGTGCAATCCAAATGTGGTTAGCGAATATTAGAAGAGTACCCAGAAAGTACATTACTTCTAGTCATGCCAAAGACAGATAAAGTGTAAAATGGAAAATTGGGGTGATTTTGGTTTTCTGTCAGAAGTATTTAACAGCTCCCATTTCTTAGGAAAATTGGGGTGATTTTGGTTTTCTGCCAGAAGTATTTAACAGCTCCCAGTTCTTACAATGCTCTGCCAATTGAGCCTGTCAGGTGCTCAGACAGATTTTTTTAATATCCCCTGCATTTTTATCAGGAATTGTATTTGTGCTACTCCATGTGCCTATTTGCAAACTACTGTTGTTCTGAGTGCAATACAGCAACCCACAGAGGACTTGTTTGTGTAATAAATTTTGAAAACAAAAATGTTTTTGATTACACTCCGAAATGACACATTGTACTGGTTTGCCATCCTGCATGTCTAAGCACAGACCTCCAAGTATTTTCTGATGCTGCTAAATTTTGCATCCATTGAAGTGGTTGTTTTTGGTTTCTGACACTGAGGATCAATAGTTAGAAGACTGGCTGGGAAAGCTGGGACTGTTCATCTCGGAGAGCTGAAGGTTTCATGGGGACCTTGTAGAAGCCTCCTAGTATCTGAAGAGGGCTTACAAGGAAGCTGGAGAGGAGCACTTCATCAGGATCTGTAGTGCTAGGACAAGGGGAATGCCTTTAAACTGAAAAAGAGTAGGTTTAGATTAGATACTAGCAATATATTTTTTTTACTGTAAGGGTGGTGAGACACTAGAACACATTGCCCGGAGAGACTGTGGATGCTACATCCCTGGAAGAGTTCAACACCAGGTTGGATGGAGCTCTGAGCAGCTTGGTCTAGTAAAAGGCATCCTTGCCATTTCAGGAGAATTGGAACTAGATCTTTAAGTTTCCTGCCAACCCAAACCATTCTGTGATTCTATGATTCTATTGAACATGAATGGAAATGCAGAATGCAGTAATTCATGCTGTGCTAGATTATGAATATGAATGTGAATTATTATTGTGAATGTGGATCCAAATCTCACTTAGGACCAATGACCACAATGGTGCTTTGCCTTAGAATATATTTTTCTAAGGCTAAAATACTGTCTGGAGAGTTGTGATAATTTTACCTTAAAAATAGTAACATAAGTGAAAGACTACTACAAAAAACTGAACTTCAAAGCTGCTATGATAGCACTTGGAACTTATTTCAAACAACACAGTGCAGTGAGGGAAATGCATAATTTTAATTTTTAATTTAATAAACTCCACAGTAAATTAGTTTATAGTGTCTCTCCAGGTTCACAGCCCAAAGTACAGAAAAGTGTTTGTTTACTCTTTCAAATTGAAAATCATTGATTTCCTTTAGGAATTCATTCTTGTTGACTTTGAACTAGTCCATTTGTTTCATGATCTGGTCAACATATATATTAATAAGGGACACTGTATTTTTATATTGGCAAAGAGCAATATTTAATTTTAGTTGCTCACATGAACTTTAATTTAGTTAACGATAATATGAAAAATGGTTTCCTTTTCCCAATTTTGTAACACAAGAAGTATAAGGAAGGCAAGAACTATCTAAGTAACATCTAAATTGGGACAGAGGGGATGTTTTGCTAATTATGTTTCATTATCATTGATCATCCATTTCTAAATCTGTAGGAATAGGCACGCAGTACTGCCACTACTATACTGCTCTGGCTTAGAATTGAATCAAATAAAACACTGCCACCCTAACAATTTTTAATCCAGGCAAATTTTCCTGTGTAGATCATCATATAGCACAAGAAGAATGAACTTATGTTGTTGATGAGAGTGCTCAGGAGTGAAAAGCAACTGTGGGCAAAAACTGCAGAAAACAGGGTCTCTGTTAAAACTGTGCCTAAAATGTCTTTTTTACTTGATTGACCAGGCATATTGAATAATTATTTCAGACACCCAGTGCATGGACAAAAATTGTTTTTATTCAGGCACACAGGAGAAGGTAAATGTTCAATTCTTACATAGTTGCATGGAGGTTAAAATATTCTATTTTCTTATCAACCTGAAGGAAACCAAACATGGTGTTCTCATGTCTGGGAGAATTGTCTAACCATACAACCACAATTTAATCTGAATAAACACATTAACTATTACTTGTTCAAGTAGAAGTGTGAAAATAATGAAGCTGGAAAGGAAAACCAAGAAATCACACGTCTCTGTTCTAAGATGATGCAGATTTTGACCTGTAAGAAGGGAGTACTGGGGTTTTGAATCATTACCACAAGACCCAACTAAATTCTTGCAAATGTCCTCTCAGTCCAGTGTATAAATTTAGGCATGTTGCCACAAAGTCCTGAGATATTTAGACACTCTTTTAGATTATTTTATATATCCCAGAAGAGAAGTCTTTCAGGAAAGACCCCTTGGGGTAATCACACTTGTGCATATTTTGGGACCAAAGGTGAAACAGTGATAATACACTGACAGTGCAGTGTATTAGTAGTGCAGGATCATGAGGACTGAAAGCTAAAGCTGTTTTGTACCTGGGGTACCCAAGGGAATGTTAGCAGACAGATTAATGACTTTCTAAGCAAATTCAAGAAATAAGTTACATTTCTGAGTCTCAGAGTTCACCACTAAGGTAGTCCACTTCCTAAAGCTGTTCTATGGTCTACTCCTAAATACATTCCCTCAGATTTAAGGAAGTAGAAGGGATATACATCAAAAATGTATAATCTTCTTTTTCTTCAGAGCTAAGCATAAAAGAGTATTCTGAAGGTTGGGTAAAACCAAGATTAGCTAGCTTTTATTCTTTTGAAAGATACAGTAATTTTCAGAGCCTGCACATGAATCAGTGTTGCTAATTACTTTTAAACAGACCTCTAAGATGTGCTGCTATATGTTCTCCACTGCCAAGTGTTGCTTTATAATTTGTGTAAAGCTGTGAAGGCACTGAGGAACTGTAATCATGCTGAGCCACTGGACGTAATTACTACTGCCTTTCTGTGTAACATCATTAATTTTGCCCTAGTTTTAAGGGTCTCCTTGGACTGTTACTGAAATTAATTTGTATGTTTAAAGCAACTTCAGATTTGTGACAGTGAACTATGCTAATGATTCCCAATGTTTAGTTCAGTGACTCTTTTCTTCTTCTTCTGAGGTTGGCAGAATGTTGTACATTATTAAAAAAAGCAAACAAACCCAAAACTGCTTCACATTCAGAAGACAGAAAACAAAAATCTACACATTTTTGTTCTTCTTGGTCTATATTGTGACTAGACTCTAGTAATGTCTTTTTAGGATATTTATATATATAGACAGACTGGATCTTCACGTGGATTTTTTTGAATCCCTGAAAATAAGTAAATAGTTGTAACTGATAGTTAGAAGTTATTTTTTTATATTTTCTTCTTCCTGTAGAAGAAAATTCTTAAGCAGAAGATTTACTTTGATTTAGACTAGTCATTGCCAGGCTCTAAAGTTTTATGAAAGAGAAAGCAAAGCATGCTAATTGGGTATTTAAAAAAATATTATATATGAAGAAGAAATTTTTAAAATCCATCCTGGCTAGCAAGTTAAATCCTCATATGCATTTTTTCTGGAGCATTATCTCTTGAATCTCATGTAAACTGTGTTTACACAAACGAAGAGTTGAATTGCCTGGTTGCTTATCTTCCTCATAAGCATGTAGGTTTAAATAAAAAAGAGAGAACACTGTAAAAGTTGCAATGCAGAGTCTGAAGATTGCACCAGCATTTAAAAAAAACAAAGGAACTAGTACTTTTTGATATTATACTGATTCCATCAGTTGTCATCTCCCTTTATTATAACATCTCTATCTTCTTCCAATTTTTAAATGCCCTTTCTGACACCAGTTACTCTATAAATTCTCTTGGTTAAAATTAAGTCCTATATTTCTTACTGTGTAGACTAATCTATATACCAAGTTATTAGGATTTATACAAGTAGTTCAACCAGTTAATGCAAAAAAGAGATACCACCTCAGGAACACATCACATGACTGAGTTCTAGGATAATGATTACATTCCTGACTCTTGTTCCCTAGAAAAGCAGATTTTTTTCATGAGACTTCTTTGTGTGCCGGACAATGTTTCCTCAAAGGTACAAACTTTGAGATAACAACTTAAAAGAGGCAGAATAAACTTATCTGAAAACAAAAAAGAAATAGAGCCCTAGTATTGTCTCATGCAGTCACCTTTGTGTGGAGAAAGCACACACTCAGTGTTCAATATGGTGAGCAAGCAGAAGCTTTTTAGCATACTTAAATTAAAAATATCCATCGCAGTCTCTTAGACTGCATTCATGTTTTCCTAAATTATTTTTTTCATTTTGAATCATCAAATAATTTTTGAGACAAAAACTATTTTGAGTAAATTTCAATAATTATTTTGAAAATTCTCTTCTGAGAACCCAAACAAAGTAGCATGTTGTGGGCTACTACTGTCAGGATGCTGTGCATTTTGGCAAGGCTGGAGAACGTTTTAGCAGAAAAATTCTTCAAAGGAAAGGAAAATTGAAATCTAAGATTTCTATTACTCTATTCTGTGGAAGATAAATTAAAAATAAATTTAAAATAACAATTAGAAGGGTCAACATTCTACATAGTTTGGGGGTTTGTATGATCTGTTAAATAATCAGCTCATTGAATTCATGTGCTCATTAATGTTTTCATCACATATTGTTCTTCCTGATCAGTACCTGTATTAATTGCCATAATTAGCCACTAATATTTTTTTCTGTGTGACACTGCCTAGAAAATTTTTACTGGAAATATTTCCAGGTTTCCATTCAGAAATTGACATAGCAGCCAGCAGTTTATGCAGGCAGTTCAGGATTCTTTTGTATTACAATAAAAAGCATTTTCAACAAATAGAAACTTTGAGAGGCATGATGTAGTTTTCAACAGATGCATTTTCTGATAAGACACAGTGACGAGGTTTATAAAATTCCTTATTTTTAAAACAGCAACTGTAGTTCATTTGTTTCTTATTGACATCCTGCAGTGTCATAGCAGATAAAGATCTTTCACAGTTTTCATTACCATTAGGATATGCTTCTTCAAATTACTATTTAAAGATAAATATTTTCTAGTGTTTACTGCCCTTCTTTCTGTGTCTTTCTAGACACCAGAAGGTGAAACAAAAATAAAATTTGGTCAGATTTCATGCCTGTTTTTTTTTCCCATAAGTGAAAATTCCTTCCTTGCAGAGAGCTCATCTCAAAGTCTCTGGTAGCTAGAAACACAATAAAATCCATTCCAAAAATACCAAAACCCTCCAAACATCTTCCATGTCTAATTATTTAAAGCTTTTTAAGTCCTCAAAAAAATGAGAAGAGAGAAAATTATTTCTATGTTCAGAGATATTTTCCTCATTCTGAAGCAGAGATTGCCTTCTTTGAGATTCAATTATTTTGAGGTCTACAATACTAGAAATATTGTAAACCACAACAGCATTAGCTTTAATTATATTAAGAGTATGTTGTCAGAGGCTCTGTCTATTTTATTGAATTCTGGGATACTTCTGAGCCTTTGGTCTGATTTCCCTAGTTGTTCCCCATTTTTTAAGGAGTTGGTTTATATTCAAAACAGTGTTACAGGCGAAAGAAAAAAAGCACAGGTATAGGGCCAAGAATGTATTGTCAGCTTAATAAAAAAAAATTAAATTCAAATTAAGAGTCCAGCTGTTGCTGAGCACAGTGATAGTTACAATTATAGTACAAATTAGTACAGGAGAAACTATATATTATTACCCTGAGAATTCTTAAAAAAGATACCCTTTTTAAAAATATATATCCTTTTTTGCTGATACTGTACTCACCTTCCCACTGTCCCTCCAGTTTCCCCAGCCAAGTGGTGCTGTGCTGTCATGGCAAATCATCAACGTCCTGAGTCCCTTCCTGGGAGAAACGCAGGGCTGCTGGTCAGGATCCCATCATCCTCAGTGTTTGGATGTGCTTGGGTTTATTTTTGTATTTTCTGGCTGCTCCCAGCTGAGCGTGGCCCTGCAGCCTCCCCAGGCTCGGCCACAGGGCTCTTCTTGTTTGGGCAGCGACCCCCTGGGTGTGCCAGACCCTTCCCATGGAGGCACCAGCAGAGCTGGGCTCAGGCACAGGGACAGCAGATATTTGGGGCTGGGGAGGGAGCTGGAAACAGCCCAGCTTGGCTGGGTTGAGCCCAGGCCAGCCCTGAGACCGGTGCTCTTCACAGCCATGGTCTAGGAGTGAAAGAAGTCATTCCTACTGGGCTCTAGATGGACTTTGAAAAATAGGAACAAATAAATCTTCCTGTTTCTGATATTTATTAGAAATATATACAAATGTATGCTACCTATGAACCCAGCAAAACCAAGAGGTAAATAGTCTTTTAAGCTTTTCTTTTACATAAGCAATTGCTGTAGTGATTTTATGTTGAATTTTCTTTTTGTCACAGAAAAATAAATCTCAGTCTAGTGAAAATTCTCATAAAACTTGCCTTATTTCATTGGAAGTGATTGATATGCCTGAAAAAACTCCCAGAATTTAGAGCTGAAAACTAGTGAGAAAATAATTAGACTTTGGAAATTATTTTAAAATAACGGGGCCAACAAAAAAAAGGATCACCAGCATACTCCAACAGTTAAATTTGTGATTAAATGCATTGTATTTAAGCTAAGAAAAAGAAAAAAATCTGTTTCATTATTAATTTTCATACACTGTCTTACACGTGTCTTTCACTATTTTCTGCTTTTTTAAAAAAATTATTTGGAAGAGCATGAATTCCATGTATTTAATTTTCTGTTTTATTTTCTCTTTTCCACTTACAATTTTTATCTTCAACACTAATTCTCTAGCACACTCTTTAGTAAATACTTAAAAACAGCAGCAACAACAAAAGCCTTAATGATTAAAATTTGATTGTTAAGAAGTCTTTAGTAGGTAACATCTTCAGTCTATATTTTTTATGAGCAAGCTATCAATACAAAGCTTAATCTTCAAATTCTTGAAGCCACTTGAAAGATTATATCTGAATATTTAAAGTATAATCAGAGACTGACCCAAGACTTTTGAAAATCTATTTAAAAAATGTTAGTAAATACATTAAACAGAAATTTCTTTACAGTTATTTTACTTACCTGGGCTGAGACTTTCCTTCAGTCTTTACATTTATTGGAAGCAAAGTATTACACAGTCATGCTTATTTCAAGTGTGTGTTCTCAATATTTTGTTACAGTTACTTTTTTTTCTTTCTGGAACAAAATCAATGGTTTCATTCTGGAGTTAAAATTCCCTACTATTAATTTTTTTTGATAATTTAAATTCTGACCAGCTCTATTTGGAAATACTTTCATCTAGTCCTGATTATATTCAGACACAAAATATTTTATATAAATGGGTAAAATTAAAAGGTCAGGTTTTTGATGTACCAAATCTAGTGGAAAAAGGAAACTCATTGTGTTATCACAGGACATCTACCATCTCTTTATAGGTGAGTAAAACATGCTGAGGGAGATCTCAGAATGGGATTTAGGGAATATTTTGCTGAAGCCCAGCCTGCTATTATTATCTAAATTAAGCTGCAGAATTAAATTGCCACAGGACGAAAGTCAAAAGTACAAATTAAATCAAAAAGCAATTAGAGATATCTGTGGCTTAAAAGTCCTTACAGACCTTTTAAAAGCCAGGTTATAAATAGGAATTTTAACTAAGGAGACACCAATATTGCAAGCTGTTGGAAGCTGAGAGAGGATATGTTGAGGAAAAGACTATTCTTTGCACAACCCATTTTTATATCAATTTTCTGACTATGCTTCCAATGCTGCAATGAGCATGGGATACTTTTCTAGATAAATATTTGTTCTCATTTAATACAACCATTCCAAAAAATTGCATTTAATTTCTGAAATATTCCATTATTTCCCAAGTTGCAAAAGACTTCAATAAGATTAGTAACAAAAGTAGCTTGTGCTTGTTCCTGACGTGTTCATGTCATTGAATCTATTGTTTTGGGCAAAATGTTGAATGTGTAACCTTTAACCTAGCTGCTTAAAAAAAGAGCTTAAAAAAAAGAAGACTCATTCAGGCAAAGCTATATTCATTAATGATGTTAGAAGAAGTCTTAAGAAAAAATGTTTGCATTAAAATTGTCATTTTAAGAAGAAAAAAAAACATGTTAATGCCATTAGAGAAAGCAACTCAGTTTTGAAAGCTAGGGCTGATTTTAAACTGATCTAATGTGTCTGTTGCTTTCTTGTTTATAGGACTACAGGAAGTAGAATTCTCAGAAAATAAGAGAAGGCTTTAAAGGCATATATGAGGTAAAATTAAAAGAAAAAATATGAGGAATTAGGAAAGATTTCTCTGTCTTAGAATTTTTCAAAAATTCTGTGCAACAAAAATCATGCTTACAATCTTGGATCAATAGTATGGAGAAGCCAACAAAGTAAAAAGATTGAAACCAAGTTCACCCGGGATATTTACAGAAGGCAAAGTGATTAGAAAATATAACTTCAAATTAGAAAACATAACTTCGAATTCAAAACCCAGATTATTTAGCAAGCTCAACTGCGCTTATCTTTTTGGCTCATATTAAATCAAAAACACACAACTCCCAAGACATTAAAAACAATCTAGTACAACCTGAATGTTCAAGCAAAGACGATTAATTCTCAGAGTTTCTTCCTTTCTGCAACACTTCCCCGCTACTGAGGAGCGATTTGGCAAAAATATATTTTGTATGAATTGACTATGGAGCTCTGAAATCTGAAGCTAGATGAGGGCAGCTATGGAACTGTAAATGAAACATAATGTGTCTGATGAATAGCTAAAAAGACAGGCTATAACACAGCTGGAAAATTTCACTAAAAAAATAAAATTATCATTATTCTGGCTATGGGAGGAATGGCATTTTCAGTAACATTGCTGAATAGGCAAGAGGGAAGTGTATTTGGCTGGGATCTATGTTTACAGTAGAAGGGAGATTGTAGAGACGTTATTGTGATTGATTCTCACAGTATGCTGGATCAGCTAAAGGCTCATACTTCTGACATTTCAGATTTGTATACAAGAAAAATATATTTCTGTCCCCTTCTATTAGCTCAAACATCAGTACAAAATATTGCACATTAACAAGAAGTACATTTCTATGTGGAAAGCAGTGTTGAGAATTATTCAATAGGAAATTTCATTCCCCTTTTTTTGACATAGTGTTTGATGTACTCTAATGTACAACTATGTCTGTGGGTGTGTTCTACATAAATCAACCAGGTGAAATCTGGTAAAACTGCATTTTCATTGCAGAGCAGAACAAAGTTTTGCAGCAGAGGTGGATACAGTCATGACAGAGTGGGGACAGTTGAAATATTTAATGGTCTCTAAACTCCCATGTTGAATGCATTTTCATGTTGGCCTCAGCAATCCATTATAAGACATCTTACTGATTCAGACCTTTTATAAAAAAAAAAAAAAAAGCTGTTGTGTCCATACCTAATCCACTAGTATGCTCCCTTATGTAAATTTAAACCAATACTGTCATTTTCTCTGTCTCTGAAACAGATAAAAAAGTCTAAATCAAGTAAGGCTGAATAGGTTAAGATATATTTTCTAGGAAATTTGCTGGGTAGAGGGTTATTTATTATTATATAGTTAACCCAGTAAGGAATCTGCCTAACTTATTCTGACTTTTTAAAGATAAGATTTGTTTGCTCTGCAGAGACTATTTTTGTTCCACTAATATTTCATATTTATATGAATTTTATATATCTGTCTATGAGATTAGAATAGCTTCATTTCAACCACTATGAATGCAATAGGTTTATATAAAATGTAGTTCTTTCTCTACGAGTTTATAAATTTTTCTTGTGAGGTTTTCCTATTTTCTGAATAGTGAAGATATTTTTGACTTATAAAACATATATATTTTATATATAATAAATATTTTGATCTATTCAAATCAAAATCTAAATGTGTTAGAATACAAAAATGACCTATGATCATATGTGAATTATAGATATGTATTGTTAAAATCAGTAAATGCATTCAGTAATTAATCTCTTTGTATAGTATTTAATCTTTAAGCAATTTTCCTTTGTAGTTGTGTTTTCCTCAAGTGCCATATGGATGATTTAAAAGAAAAAAAATCCTAGCAAAGAAACCTATCAATCTTTGTCAATTCAGAATCGTTCTTGAAGAGAGCGTGTAAGGAAGACAGAGATATTATTCTGACAATCTCCACATCTCTGAAAGTTGTTTCTAAGTGCTGTATTAAACAACCCACCATCAGCTGTGGATCAAATTCAAGTAAAAAAAAAAAACAAAACACCACCATTATTTGTATGAACCTAATCATTTTATTTAACTGTTTTCTTCTTCAGCAAGAAATATAAAAAAAAAAATTGTTCTTTTCACATTTACGTTCTGGTCCCATCAATGGTGTGATATCAATACCTGCATAAAAAGTATTAATTAACGAGATATTTATAGACAGTTCAAAAATCCCATACTCTTTAAATTTTCAAGAATTTCGCTGAAACATTCATAGTTATTAGCCAACATGACGTCTATCTCAAAGTGTAATATCTGGGAAGACAACTTAGAGATAAAGCTTCTGAAAACACAGAGTGGCAGGAAAAAGCTAAGAATTTCAGATTGTGTCTCCTACTAAAATTCCTATTCTATATTTATGCACACAGAATAGGAAGAAAAGTTTATGAGAACTTTCAGTAAGAGTTCAAATCATGAACTGATTATGAAGAAGAAGGCAAGTATCTGAATTATTCCTTTTCCTTTTTATTCCAGTTTTATGAGAGAAAAAAATCCTAAAAGCCATTTTTAATCTGTCTTCATTGAGATTGGTCTATTCATACTTCATGTTCTCACTGATGCTAAATTCAAAAGTTTTTTTTAATTTTAGAATATCTTTTGAAACAGAACTTCAGGACCAAAATAGTAAGACTAATTGTGGAGACCCTAAAGATGCAAAAAGCACTTTATTTAACTGTATTGTCACCATTTTTATTTGAACCTTGAAATATTTGTTCAAGTTCAAGTATTTAGATAATGAGCAATACTATTTTCTTACTCTGTACTGCACTATTGCTCATTTCTGACAAGATTTGAGTGTGCTTGACTGAATTTATATAAATATAAATCTACATATCAATATAAAATCATAGATTGTATTTGATTTGTACTTTTGAACAAGTATATGAATAAACTAGTTAGATAACTTTCAAAAGTTTATTGGGTTTTTTTTCTCAGTTATTACGCTGGGACAAGAAAGTTATAAGAAACACATTGTTGAAGTCCTTCTGTACTAGAATCATAGAACAAAGTGTTTGGAAATTATTTCTGGGGGTTATTTTGTCTAGCCTCCTGCTCAAAACAGAGCTAGTTTCAAAGATAGGCCAGGTCACTTGAGGTCCTCCCCAAGGTTAGAGATTTCACAAGCTCTCTGGGCTTGCCATTCCAATAATGAAGGTTTTGCTTTTATGAAATACACTTTGTCATTTCCCCTGCTGCGTCTTGCACCATTGTCTCTTTTTCTTTGCTGGGCTTCTTAGTCCTCAGTCTATCCATTAGCCTCTTCTTAAAGGTTAGAGAAATGGCATCAAAGTCATGTTAACCACACTGCATTTGTAACTACACTCTGCCTAGCCTGATGACTGTGTGTGTCCAGTATGAGTAGACCTTAGTTTGGTCATCCTTTACTGAGGGCCATGCTTTTCTCACCCAAATGTTGTTCCTAAGCATGGAGATTTGGAATGCCCATGTTAAGCCTGGAGTGAAAGATTAAGGTTTATTACCAGTCTCAGCTGGGATATCAGTCTTGACCATCCAGGCTCAGCTCTGTGTGTTCAGCCCTGTTGCCTACTGGCTCTGATTTGCAAACTGCTCCACAGCTTTGGGTTGAACTTGAAGCTGACTCTTATCTTGCTGTGTCTGATGATTACCAAAATGAGACCACAACTTGTCAGCCACAGATCCAGTCCTGCTTGGGTATGTGGATCTGCACTCCACCAGTGAAGGTGCTGTCTTGTCCATATCGTTGGTTATTAGCTGATCTTTCCTCATGGAGCAGCTCTTGTCACTGACTGACAGTCTGAGCACACCTTGCAATTAAAAATTCTGATAAACAGCATCTTAAATATCTCTGTATTTTCTCTATGCTTTGCCACTAGCTCAGCACTCTCTTGAAAGCACTATAATTTATTATTGGATTTCAGTGGACTTAATTGGACAGTTATTTTTATTCAACTTCGTTTTTGTAGCTGACATACCTATTTATGTCCTTCTTTTTGTTCTTTATGCCCTTCTGGCAAGCTTTATTTTTCCCTATATGCCCGTGTGATATTTCTGTGTTAATTTTTGGCAAGTTGCAAAACAGAAGAATTAGGGAACATTCTTCCCCTGCAGAAGGGGACATCCGAGTACCATTGTCCTTTGCTTTCTTCACTGGCTCAGACAGGGATTAGGCACAACCAGCCCAGGCAGACAGGCTCCCCAACAGACCTTCTGTCACATCATCTGTGCCATGTCTGAAGCTTGTCTACAAATGAACATATGCAGAGGGGAACTCTGGTCAGAAATCACAAGCCTCCAGTATCCATTACAGTAAGAGCTCATTGTCCTGCTGGAGAGGAGATGCATTCCTGCTGCTCCTGTGCAATGTAAGGCTCTAACCCCTGCACAGGCAGGTGCTATGAACGGGGAAACATTTCCTTCCCCTCACATAAAGACATGCAGCTCATGAAACAAGCCACATCCTGAAATCTTCCATTACTTCATGAGGAAATCTGCTACTTCATTAAGAAATCTGCCTGGAAAAAGGAGCGTTCTCTCTGGGAGCTGCATGCGCATTAAACTCATCTCCTTAAACCAGACTTCTAGAGAATTTCTGAATAAGGAAAGAAAAATGAGAATCACAGCTTGGATATTTTATTGTTTTTGTTCTTTTTTTTTCTATCAGCTTTGTCTTCCTTTTCTGATATTTTTTTCT
The DNA here is from genome assembly GCA_013398595.1 of Tychaedon coryphoeus. Classification (NCBI taxonomy): domain Eukaryota; kingdom Metazoa; phylum Chordata; class Aves; order Passeriformes; family Muscicapidae; genus Tychaedon; species Tychaedon coryphoeus. The sequence continues at coordinate 592,409 of WBND01000221.1, read as the reverse complement.
ATCAATATTTTAAAACTTTTTTTTTCCCCCCAAGATTGATAATTTAATATTTCTGCATAGGAAAATTAAATTCTGAGAAAATCTATGTTAATTATAAAAATTAGCAAAACTGTCTATTGGAACTTTAGGCCTGTGCCTTATGAAGGTTTTTGGGTTTTGGAAGAATTAATTAAACTATAATCTAAGTTGTTGCTATAAAGTAATAGGGGGCTATTTTTCTGTTCCAGTGTAGGTGTGTCCTGATCTCTCAGGAAATTGTCACCTCAGACAGGGAAAAAAGGAAGACTTAGCATTATCTGCTAATTAGAGATGGTCTGAGATTTCACTGCTATTAATTTCAAACTCAGTTTTTATCTAGAACTTCAGTTAAAAACTGGGTTCTAGTATAAATTTAACTTTTATGATCACTAAAGATGTCTGATTTAGCACACAATAATTTTACTACCTATTGTATGAGCAAATGATACCTGTTACATTCATCACATTTGATATTACTAATCATAGAACTCTTTAAACTTAGATGCAGGTGATCATCAATGTTTTGTTCAAACATGCAATGCTGAGTATTTTTAAAGTTGTCTAAAATGAGGCAATCTTTTTTCTTAATCATTGTGACATGAAAAATGCAATGTTGCAGTAATAAAGTATTAATGATAATGATGGTGCATTATAGAAACCTTATATATCGAGATGCAGTTTTGGAAGTTTGGAGCTCATTTTTCTCTAACACTGAATTCTACTGACAGTATCTGGATATATTGCAAGAATGTAATTTCTTGAGTATTCTCATATGATAGTAGAAGATGCAGAGGTATTGGCTCAGCAACATCCTTCAAGTTTTCTCACTCTCCTCAAACAGCCATGACCTGGAATCATCCTGGAGGTGACACTGACAGTCTTGAAAGAGATGACACACCTTTTACTACACTCATGCTATAAAGAGTGATACTGTTAAAGTGACTTTTTTCCCTCTGGTTCTTGTAGATAGTGAAAGGATTAATGTCATTTTGTGCTGCTTTGTGTGACTATGCCTGTGCTGAGTTAGGGGCAATAAAAAGGCAAGGCAGAAACACATGAGGAGATGAGCAGTCCCTTCAGGCCAAGCAGGGGCTCTGCTCCTTATTCCCAATAGTATTTTTCTTTTAATTCAGTCAAAATATGGAATGCCTACAAATTTATCCTGACCTGTGAGATGACAGGTTTTCTCATAATTTTTTTTTTAAAGAACTCCAAAGAAAACAAACTTTTTGTCTGCTGGTCCTTTGAACTAAGATTCTTGTTTGAGTGACTACACTGTAATTCAGAAGAGGATGCACTGACCAAGGACACCTGTTTTTTTCTTTTGTGTTTGTTTTGTTGTTGAGAGGGTGGAGTATTTGTTTTATTTAATTTTTTATTATTTGTCTGCTCTGTGGAAAATTTGCATTTAGTCACCTCAAAAAAATAAAATTCTAGGTTGTTTCATGTGACATCACTATTATTAGATTATTAAGTAATAAATAACAACTACTGTGGAGTTTGTTCCATAGAACGTCAAGCAAGTTACATCCTATGGGAAGAATGGAATTTATTAATTTATATTGCTTCTTTTCACCCTATAGAACAGGTATACAAGCTCCCTTTTATTTTCCAAAAAATAATTGTTTCTAAAAAATATTTTTAATAAATTCTATGGGTTTTGGCATTAGCCAGAAACTTTACTAATCATCATGGTGTGAGTTGACTGGTAAATTTTCCTGAAAAAAATATTTCAGAAAAGAAAATTCAGATCTGAATTTGAAATAACAAGTTATTTCTTTGTAATGAAATAAACCAGAATCTAAAGCAACATAACAAACTACTGCTCTCATTTATCCAGGTATTTGGACAATATATTATTATTAAATTCAATATTTTTGGAAATAAAAATTTCCAGGTGGCTACAAAGTACATATAGTGCTCCCAAATCTCGTAATCTATAGTACCTCTATAAATATATCATAAAGCATTTGAGGTTGAGCCTTGGTGCAATCATGGTAAAATGGAATTGTTAAAACACCTGTAACTATGTAGGAACTGATAAGAGGAATTTATACTTGAGAATGTAATAAGAGTTGACACCTATTTGTGACATGACTGTATCATAGATTGCCTGCAGCATGATAGCATCACTATTTCTAGCAGGCAAAGATGTATTTGCTGAAGGTGAAAATGTCATTTAAACAGTTGATACCTTTCAAATAGTCTAAGCTAAATACCTTGTACAGTTCTTGCCTTTTCAGAATTAATATATACAACTTGAAATTCTGGATAAAGGAATAATGCATCTGTGATTAATCAGTCAAGCCACAATACACCTTTGCAATGCACAGGGCTATCTGAAGAGGAATTTGATTTGTTGTGGCAAAGATTAATAATCAAATATTGCTGTGAGTCTGTGTACAATAATTTGACATCCTGGATATATGTTTAGTTTAGTTATCTTACAAATAAAAGGTCATGGAACTGTATTAACAACCTCTTTATATTTAGACGAGACCTAAAAAAATCATAACCTCCTATTCAATCCAACTCGCTACCATATGAGAGACAAAGAAATGGTCACAGCTAAAACTGAAAAGGAAGTTTGAGCATAAGTCAAGAGTAATCTATTCAAACACAAACTCAAAATTTATTTTTGTTTATATGAGAAATTATATTTGAGTGCATCAATTGACTCTTCCATTAGATGACATGTTTAAAGATTAAAATGAGGTGTTTGTTACCTGTCATGTCTTTAGCTTTCAGCCTTGCTGCTGTATCATCAGATCAGAAGTTTGTTAACAGAACAGCATCTTGCATTCATAATGTGCTAAATGAACTAATCAAAACTTCTATTATATCTTTTGTCTTTTTCTGAAATTCTCCTATTTTCACTCTTACATTTTTTTCTCTATGCTCTTTCCATACCAACACCTCTTGCTTCATCATGCTGCACTTTCTCATCCTTTTCTTCTTTGAATCTTTACCTTTCCATCATATTAATGCCAATGTTAGAGGACACTAGAAAAGGTGTTGCCCCTTAAGGGACAGGGAGCCAGGAGCCAAGAGTGGGACCTTGCTGGCCAGGCTCTGTCCATGGCAGCACCCACATGTCTCTGTAAACCCCATGAGATTTTAGATCTACCACTTTGCACAGCTGCTGATTCCTGTTTGTTCTTGGGGATGCATTTGTTGTCTATACCCAGTCATGCTGCTTTCAGAAGGGGAGGTGTTCACACTGCTCTTCCAAAGACATTTTCACTGCCTCAGTTTCAGTCTTTAGTCAGTATTTTCCCAGAACTGAGGCTGCTGCCATTCTTACTTCCCTGTAGCAGGAAGTCCCAAACCCTCCTACCCACTGCCTCCTCTCAGTGCCCACGTGTGTGTAGGTTTCTCTGATGCAAATCAGCAAAGGACTTCTGTTGTCAGAAGTCACACATTTCTAGACTCCCACATCTTGTGAATCTCCAACCACTTGACATTCAGCGTAGACATGGGACTGAATGCATTCTTTTGATGATGTCTTTTCAGTACAGAGCAGAGAGTGGCTGGATTGTTCAACACTGTATGGAGCAGTAATCTTTGAAGGCTGTAGAGGCTCTAGTGCTGTGGTCCTACATAGCAACCTCCCATTCAGCTATTTTTTAGTAGAAATACAATCTATTTTATCTTGTGGAAGAAAGGACTAAGCCACTTATTGAAGGCGGCTAATCCAGAATGGTTAAAATTTTAAGAAATACTGTTTTCTTAATTTTTTCAGTTGACATCCCACTCTTTGTGGACTTCTGCAGATGTGTTCCTCACTCCTTTATCTTTTGCTTGCTCAGATTCAGCTGCAGAAATCAAGAGCTTAAAAGTTCAGCAAATGTGATGCAGAGTGCTATGTCCTTATCTGAAACCTGGGCTATTTCTGTCACTGGCAGTGGATCTTTCTTTTCTTGTCCTCACACAGGTCTCACTTTTGCATTCTCTTCTGGTCTCATTCAGTCTGTCCCGGACTCCCAAGCGCATTTCCCTCTCTCTTTTGCGCTTCTCTCTCACTCACAGAGTGGTTAGTGTACCTTACTTAAAAATATGAGCTCTTGAAAGGATTTGGCTGGGTTTTTTTCTTCCAAAGGTTTATCCTTCCTGTCCATGTGACAAATGCTTGCATGCACCTTCATGCCCCCTACAGAGATATCCTTGAAATGCAAAGTAGTTACATGTTATTTAGGTATTGCATTGAATTCCAATACAGTCAATCCATTTTTCACTTACACGTTTGAAAAGTGTAACTTGCAAGGACTTCAGTTCTATTCTTAGCATTCTTTTCTTGACTGTTGGCATTGCTACTTCTGTCAGCAAAAAAGCAGGGGGAAACCATTAGTTAATGGCTAAAGCCCTTCTAAACAGTACTTGTTTATCCTTTTTCTGGGTTCCCCTGAATGTAGGATAGTGTTTCACAGCAGTAAAAGTTAGAGAATACACAAAAAGAATAACAGATGAATGCAAAAAATGGTTTTTGCACCAAGCCTTTTGACTAGGATTAACCCTGTGTTTATTTTCTAAATTAACTACCTAAAAATATCAAAGATACTTAAATATTTATAATTCTTTTTTTTGTAATAAATAAGTAAATTGCTATATTAATAGTAAAAGTATTAAATAGTAAAAAAAAGCAGTGCATCTTAGTTTTTAAATATGCTTTATGTATGCCTAGCAGTCAATAGGATGTAAACCAGAAAAGCAATAAAATTAGCATGTGCCAGGAATAAAAAATAAGTGAAGTATGTAAGTAGGGTGGAAATTGTTACAATGACAGGGAAAGAGCTACCTGGTGGAACAACATGAAAATGCTGAGCTTCACAACAGTTATAAGACTATTATTACCAATTCTCTAATGCTATTTTTATTTAGTTAGCTTCTCAAAAGTCCAGAGTGGTCATATTTCTTATTAAAAAACATGGTAACAGTCCTTTTTATAGTGTCAATGTTAAAACTTTTCCAAGATCTTAAAGGGCCAAGAGGGAGTTTTTCCCTCTGTTGCTGCATCACATGGGGTTTACACAGTTCACATCAAAGCAGGTCTAGATGTTTTTCTGCCTTGACTAGTTCTGTGAGGACTTGATTTATAGATGGAGGGGGGAAAAAAAGACATTATAGCAAGAGGACTTCCTGAAGAATGGCAGATTTTCCCAATTGCTACCAAAGTACAATCAGTACTTCATCATTGTGTAGCCCCTACTTCTCAGGCTAAGGCTGCCAATCCTGTTTCAGATCCCAGTATGGAGCTGCAAGCAAGTATAGAGTTTACTCATCAACAGTCCCCACAAACTGTCAAATTCAATAACACAGAAAATGTCAGCCAAATTGTTATACTGAGTTCCGTGAGAAGAAGAAATAATAAGCAGTGTTAGACGATGTTATTCAATAGGGAATGATTTCTAGTTGTAGCAGCTTTCATTTATGTTCTTATTCTTTCCAAAGACACAGGCAGTGATGCCTGTAGTTAGGTTTGCCTGACATTTTCTCATTACAAGTCTGTGTTTGCAGTTCCTTAGAGTTTGGCCAAGCTTCAAGCATATGAGATGCCTAAGCTGCTTTATTATTTATTTTTTATTATTTTGTTAGCTTCTTCCTGTACCTGGCATGTAGCCACTTGGATGCTCATCCAGAATGTGCAGTATCAGAAGCAGTTCTCTAACTAGTTAAGATGTCCACAACAACAGAATATAGAAAAGTCTCAAGGAAAGTTTTGATTTTGGGATTTCTCTTCCTGAACTGAAAAGCCCTGATTTTACAGGAACACTCTCTTGCTTTCTCTTTGAGAAATTTCAGTTTAGAGTGATACAGTAAAACTACTGAACTGAAAGAATTTTATGGTATTGTATTTGATATATCTACTTAGAAATGAACTTTCCCCCCCACATTATGTAAAAAATGTATTAAGTGAAAATGCCTATAATTTCACAGGAGTCCTTATTTTATTCTTGTTATGGACAGTGTAAATCAGAAGCAGCAAAATGTAGCAAAGTTTTAAACCTCATGGTTCAAAGACACCCTTGTGATATTTCTTAGTATTTCAGGGGCACATACTAATGCCTGCTCTTTGGAAAACAGACAATTAATATTACATGCCTTATTCCCGCCATTTTAGTTGAACTGAAGCTCATGGCAGATTTTTCCTTTACCATTCAAGGCTATAAGCCTCTGAAAGGAAATATCTCTGAGAGAAAAGGTATTCTCCAGATGTTGCTGCCTTTGGGTCAGAATGAAATTAGATTGTGTGCCATGCTCTTCACTCCAAGCTATTATTTCTACTAATTGAGAAATTTTCCTTCTTTTCCTCTTGCTGGAGGAAATAAGGGAAATACATACACACAAATAAAATCAAAATCCTTAACAAAACTAAACAACAAAACCAAACAAATTACATAACCCAAAAAAACCACAAAGCAGACTTTTCTTGAATGGTATATTTATATATTTTTGTAACTCCCCAGTTTGTCTCTAAAGCACTTTTTAACAGAGATTCTGCAAGCTCTCCTCAGATTCACTTTTGCAGTAAAAACTTTGCGTATGCTTAGCACTCTGTTTTAAGGAAATCCTTGGAGTACCCAGGATTTCAGGAGACTCCTTTCTTTCTTTGAGATGGGAAATACTCTTATTTTGTAAATACTCTAGGCACTTTTTCTCATTTGCCAAAGTAAAGAAAGCATAAGTCATCTCTTCACTTTAAATACCTAGCTGTTGAACATTTCTCAAACTATTTGGCATGTGGTATTTAACAATATTATTGCTAATTTCTTTGCAATGCCCTAATCCATGTAAGAAAGCATCTTCTACCAAAGAGAAAAAATTGATTTGCTGAATTTCTTGTCTCTCCATTCAGAATATTATGCTTTAAATTGTAAATTTGTGTCACTTATGGCAGATAAAAAATGTAAGGATACAACTGAGAGCTTATTTACTGCAGTCCTTTTACAGTGACTGCAACAAACTTACATGAGACCAAATCTTTCTCTTTTTCTTCCTTCTGTCACTGAGATTCTTCTTATTCTCATTTCACCACACTTGTGGATCCAGAGTGGGTGAAGATATCTTTAAGGCAGGAATTGGCCTTGTGCTCTAAGTGGTTATGTTCATGGTTTATTACCTAGTTTCTAACTCATCTCTTACTCATTGCATAAAATCTTCCCAAAGCCAGCCTTGGTACGAAATTTTAAAGAGGCAGAGTGACAGTAATAAAAGAGAAGGAATATTACAAAGAAAAGCTAGTCTGAATTTTTTTCCTTTTTAACAAAGAAATGTAACCTGCTAGTGAAGCAGGCCATTTCTTATTTTCTGTAGGTAATTAATTCTGGCAAGTATTTTACTATTGTACAGTCTTTCTGCTGTGAAAATACATCTTCATCAAATATAGTGGGCAGCAGTGTACAATTCCAAGCAAAACTTGGTTTTGAAGATAGATAACTATTGCAGTTCCATATCTAAAGATGTAATTTTCTTTCAGAGCCTGCATGCATTTTATTCCCCTGCCCAGCTTAGAAAATGGAATGTTGATGGGATTGTATCATCCACACTACCTTTCTGCATCTGTCTATTGAAAAAGGCATGAAATGGAATGCGTCGCTCTATCATTGATTTGTTGCCAAAGTAATCTCTTTTATTCAAGTCACAGTCCAAGTGTTTCTCCACCACCACGTTATTTCACAATTTTTCTTCCCCAACACTGACCATGCATTATGAGCAAGTCAGATATGTTCATTCAGCTTTGATTTTTATACGTCTTTTAAATCAATACCTCAGTGATTGATCTTCTGAAATTTAAGAATCAGTGACCTGTATAATTGAAACAGCAAAGGAAGTAGGTTGAGGATTTTCAGTCTTGGTTGGAATTAACACCAGGTGCACCAGGTGCAATATTTTGTTTTTAATGATTCAAAGACAAAATAAACATGCTGCAATATTGTTTGTTACCATACCTCCTCCCTTTATTTAAATTATGCATTGGGCCATTCTCACTTCTCAGTCAGATTAGTCGGCAGCAAAGTGTATAAACACTTATTTTAAATATCTTTTTCTAGTAAGTCTATTTCAATTGGAAATGCAAAAATTCTCTTCTTAAGCTGTTTTCTTGAACTGATTGCTTGTATATTTTAGCCAATGGTATCTCAACATATTGGTCGCTATGGCAGAACAAACCAATGCCCTACCAGTCGAACATTCTGTCTAGCAGGAGTTAACAGCAAATGCTGCAGAGGAAGATGAAATTCTTCCAGTTAAGCAGCCATATAATATGAGGGAAGTGGGCAATTCCTAAACTTGAAAAGTGTAAATTAACAATTTGAGCATTAATAACCTGCATAGACTTTCTTAGCATCTATAGAAATTGAAATATTCTGTAATTCCTATGGTTGTGTTACACAGCTCATTTGAAGTTGGTGGCAAGTGTTTGTTTTTTTTTTTTGTTACCTCAATTAGCAGAAGAGAGCTAGAAACACATGCTTGGAATTCTACATCTCTTTGTATGTTAATTATACCCACCATAATTTTTCTTACTCTTCTGCAAAGGGAAATACTACTTCCGCACTGTTTAAAATAATCATGTATAAGTCTCCTGTCAAGAAGAAAAATTCTGCGTGCCTAATGTTCTAATCATAATAGCAGTGGGCTAGAAAGCAAACAGATGCATTCTGTTTCTAATAGTCTACCTTGAGCTGAATTTAAAAAGTTGAATAAAATAACTGAAGTAAGGTATATGAGGGTACCTTATTATTCTACTATTTGACAGCATCTGATTATACTCTTTCTTAGTATATTTTAAACTCTGTTATTTCCTTGTTAGCTGAATCTCTATCCCAACTATTTGTGGTTGGATGGAATCTATGCAGTGGTAAACTTTAGAAGTTTAAATATTTTTCCGTAGTTTTACATCTAAATTCCTTTAATAATCAGTTGAGAGAAGTGGAATTTATAGATTGACTCATATTGTTCAAAGATAAAGTGTATTAATTGTCTATAAGTAGTGCCTGTCTTAAACTCAATCACCTTATAGGTAGAATTGCATTTAATTTCAGGAAATGTTAAACCTATTTAGGTTACAGCATAGTTAGTTAAAAGAAAGAGAAATAGAAACCTAATGGCTGCTAACGTATTAAAGGAATGGATGTTTCTTTTGTGGAGAAAATTTCAGCCCTCTGAATGTATGTTAATTTAAAAATCAAATGAAGAAAACCTCTGAATAACAGCAAGTTATGGAATAACTCAAGCATAATAAGGTATTCTTTTTGCTGTAATCTCCAGCTAGAAAGAAAAACAGAAATCAACAGCCATAGTACTATGCCAAACCATGGTACTTGTTTTTCATGTGTGCCAAACATATACTCCTTCAGATTGAAGGATTTCTGTGTGTTCATGTTTCAGCAGACCTCTCATTAGGGGTAGAAATGAGCCAAGACACAGACTCCCACTCAACAACATGAAAAGAGTCCCAGTTTATTTTTCTTTACAGCTCAGCCATCCTGACTCTGACTGCAGCAAGCTCCTGCTGCAGGGTCCAGCTGCAGACTGTGGCTGTGGCTGTTTCCTGCTGGACTGTGACTGCAAGGATTGGTTTGCAGACTCTGAACAGAGACTTTACCCAGCTCAGCTGTGACTGCAGGCTCCAACAGCAGCTCTGACTCCATCAGACCCAGACTGACCTCACAGCAGAACTTTTACAGCAGCAACTCTCTTCCTTTTTTCATTCTTCTTCGCGTCTCCCTGGATTGTTTTCTCTTCCTCAGGGCTACTCTATCCCCTCAAGGTCCTTTTCTCCAAGATCCCCCTAATAAGCCAACCCACCCCTTTTATCTCACTTATCTTTATTAGTCACAGCTTTGACCCATTAAGGGCAAGGCTATTCCTCTTATTTGGTAACTAGTAAAATCGTGACTTATTAGGGGCAAGGTTGCCTGTAATCTCTTCTCCTGCACCTACATATTTGCATCCCACAGTTTGCACAAAAATGTGTATCTGGAAAAGATTTGACAAAATATAGGATCTCCATTGAGAAATCTGTGTCTAAGAAAGGCTAAGGATACCTGGATATAAAGGGGAGAAAAGAATTCAGAGGTGTTAGTTAAATCTGATTTAATAAGAAAAAATAATAGTTGATTGTCTCCCTCAAATAAATCAAATTGAAGTAGTGGGAAGCTGTTCAAAGAATATGCATACTCTATTTACTCTTCCAGGACATTGGAAGGAAAGCACAACCACATTTATCTTCTTGGTAATGCCTAGCTAGGTTTTTAGGACTTTGGGTTGTTTTTGTTTTTTCTGTCCACACTGCTGTGTCTTCCTTCTTTACCTCTTATCATATTTCTGTTGCATTTGCTCTGTCCAGAGGATATACTAGATTTGGAGATGCTGTGGAGGACTTGCATGGAGCCATTTGCATTCCAACACATAGGTACTGGAAGCTTCAGTTTGTGTCTACTCTGATGGGAGGTCATCCTGCTCAGATGGTCTCAAAATGGGGTCTATGTAGCCTCATATGATGGAAACAAAATTACTATCTGTACTTTGTCTACTAACTGAGGTGCAATTTAGTAATTGACATCAGCAGTTATTTCTCTGTAATGGAAAACTGGTATCTTCTGAGAGCTGAAATTCATATCAAATTATGAGACACTGAGAAAATCCACAGCACCAAGTAGTTTTGTCCACAAGTTTTCTATATGTGTGACTATAATAAACTGATCAATCTGACCAGAAATATATTTTTAACCAAAGGGGTTAAAATAAAATTCCATTAGAAGAGATCTAAATCATATTCAGGTCATTTTTTAAACAAAATTATAATGACAACAGATTGAAATATTAATTTAAACAATTTTATATGCCACAAGAATTGACAAGGGTAAAAAACCTTATTATATCAGTACAAAAGCTATTTATTTTTTTGCTTTTGATAGAAATACTCTCATAAACTATTATGGTCATACAGATCAAAATTGCAAAATTATTAAGGAAATCTTAAAATCAAAGGGACAATTTTTAAGAAGCATAAATATAAGCAAGAACTAAACACTTGCTTGATTCCTATTTGTGTTCAGAAATATTCACCTAAAATGTGTTCCTGCAAAAAACAATTTTTCCCCCTTTCCCCCTGAAATTTTGTGTTCAGTGGATTATTCTGGTAAATAATTATCGTGAAGTATTTTCTTTGAAAATTATTATTCAAGTAGGTTTGTGTGTTGTGATTTATAAACCTTGGAAGAAAAGAAAACCAGACGTTCTCCACAGCTGAAGACCTTGTTAACAGGTATCCCACAGTTTCTATCTAGTCCATTTAATGGCTCTACTGCAAGAATAATTTGTTGGTTACCATGTGTTGGCAAAACTTGCTGTATCTGATAATGTGATGAATATTGCATTCTAAAGGCTTGATTCATCATTTTGTTTTCTGAGTGCCATCTGGATGTCCTGTTTCTGAAAAACCTACTGATAGAAAGATGTGTTTTAAAAGTTTTCAAACTTACTAATTTAACTGGTCCTGTCCCAGTGAAACATTCTGTGAAGCAGAGCTTTTTATAAATCAAGAGAGCATTCTACACATCTTTTTTTACATTTTTATACCTTCAGTTAATAATTTTGCATTATACGTTGGCATTGCAGGCTTTTTTAATATGGTTTTAAATGTGCTGTATTGGTCTATGCATAAAGATTACTTTCTTGTCCAATTATTTCACCGCACAGCTTTCTAATATACAGGACTCCTAACAGCATCTTCATTATGTTTTATGAAACAGAAATGTCTATATATGACAAGCTTGAAGACAGAGCAATAAACAGCTTTTAGAAAACAGTGTGATCACTATTTCATTCATAGCACAAGTAGATGCATTTCTTTTTACTGATTAAAAGAAATGCATCAGATCACCGCAAGAGCTGGAAGACGTCTTGAAGAATCTTGTGCTGCGAAAATAAAACCTGCCCTTTGCTCAAGCTAGAAGGGTTCCCATCAGTTACCTGAGGCAGTCACACAGCATGTGGATTTCTTCCTGAGGTGAAAAAACTCTTTACAGGTAGAACATTATCAGTAACAAATACTGTTCACCCAACATAATTTGGAAGTGCTGGGACTGCCTGCACCAGCAGCTCCTGATGTTTTGGACATGCTGGATTTCCTGTATACTCTAGGTAAGGCATGACTGCACTTAGGTGATTTACAGGGATGAATGGACACATAGTTTTGTGGAGCTTCAATGTGAGACAGAGGCTAGAAGCTGACCTTGTCATTCCCATTCCAGAATTAATCCTTGATTAAGGTTCAAGCATCAAAGTGAGAGGTTTGGGTTCAGCAGCAAAGAAAAGATTTTTGAAAGCACCATGATATTTTGAAAACCTGACTTATTAGAATAAGAATTATTAAAATCCAGGCACATCTGATCTTTTTTGAGAGTGGTACCACTACTCCAGACTAGGTCTGGATACATACCACCTATACATTTCATAAGGCACTGCATTTTCTTTGGTAAGCTTTCTGAAAGTCCTGTCTCCATAACTATTTTTGTGGAATAGTTGGAATGTAAGGAAGATGAGATGCTAAGCATGTCTTGCACAAGGATGTGCAAAATAGAACAGAGTTAATTGATTTTGGATAGAACAGAGGGGTTTTTTTTATTATTAGTAGCTTGTACGACTCTTATAATCTTTGATAACAGTAGATTGTGTCATTGGATTTAGTCTATATACAATTTAAGAAGCTCATGATTGTCAACATTTTGATGCCAAGATTTCTAAAGCCACCGAATAGGAGAATTTCAATGTCTTTGTAGTGCTGTATGTGCCCCTCTTTTGCCAAGCACTTGTAGGTCTACCTGTATTTTTAATCTGTCTAAATGCCATTTCCTCCCATAAAAAAGCTGTAGATAGTTTTAATTTTTTTTTTCAAGTTTTTTACTTTCTTTGAGAAAGCTGTTGATGGATACATAATTGGAGCCTTCAAGCAGTTCTATTGCACTGACTTTTTCCAAGTTTGTTTTAAATATTTTAAAGATCATAGCAATGTACTGGGATATCATGGAGAATTTGGGGTTTCTTTCTGGCTTATGCTTTGTAATAGCTCCTCCCCCATACACTCGTATATCTATGCTGTAATTGCACTTCAGTGGAAGATAGGAATTGATTTGATAACTATGTATCTAAATGGCTTCTTACTATCATTTTTAATTTCCATTTTCCCTAGTAAAGTGTTCCTCTTGACAAAAGATAATCTGTTAATTGTCTGCACTTAACATGACCTACTTCTTATCATTTGCCAAAATATCACCTCAAAATATGAATTATTGTAAACATATACAGAGTAAATGTTTAAAACTAAGCTTCTTCTGTCATGTCTACCAGATTTAATAGATACCTATGTGTTGTTCTCTCTTTTCTTAATTCAAGATCCAACTGCTTGTATGAAGTGATTACATTTTTATTTATGCCTTTGTCTCGTTATTGGAAGGATTGTAACTCTGAAAATACTATGATCTATTACACCAGAGGATAGTGACACATAATGACACTTAGGGACATCTATGTTAATTTTACAAGTATAGGTTATTTGATTAAATACAAAAGGTATTGTGCTTAGGCCAGATTAAAGTCACAGTAATATAGTATTTAAATTATTTTGAATTAAATTAAATTTTACCACTGAAAATGAGCATCTAGAAAGTAGAACTGTAGCACCAGGTCTGCAAAACACTACATATATTAGCTCCATGGGCTACTTATTCTCAAAGATATGGATAAAACTGCACACAGTATGCAAGTAAAATTTTGCAGCATGAAAACTTGAGTGTGTTACCTTAATTTATCTTTCAACACATTTGTCACATTGAGGAGACTTTTAGCTTGTAAAATTCTGTTAAAGTTACTAAGCCCTGGTACAGCAGAAAATTTTATGTCTTTTAAATCAAAATAGTGACAGCTAGATGACCCTGACTTTAGAGGATCCAGCTCTCCCAGTTTTTCATGGGAGTTACTAACATAAGGCTTGTAGCTTTGATTTTTCATATGAAGTGAACAAATGAGAATGAAAAAATATATCAACCAGTCTCAAATAACTCTTTATGTTTAGGAAGATGAATTTACAATCTCAATTTTAATTACAGTTTTGCAAAAACTAAGTTAAAATACTGTATTTTAGAAATCTCACTGATAATATTTCTCTTTGTAAAAGGACAATGTTTATAGCCTGTAAAAAACTTAAAAATTTCAAGCAGACACATTGAATGAGGTCATTTTGTTTGGTTTTGAGAAAACGAATGAAGTGAAACAATAGCCATCATCAGTAAGGATTGAAAAAAGTAGAATTGTTGCATGTAAAAGGAATTAAAAAGGGGGAAAAAAACCACATTAAAACCAAATTTCTTTGGAACAAATTTTTTTTTTCTTTTTACTTTTTTTATGGCAGTAGCATCTTTTTAGCTACTATTCAGGCTCTACTTGTTGGGAACACTTGCAAACATATCAAGACCAGTTAAAAAAAAAAAAAAAGAAACAGACAAAAAAAAGTGTACTTTAATTTTATGTTCCAAAAATACATTCAACAAGAAACTAGAAAACTAAATCTACAAAAAATGCAGAAGTTCAATAAGCAGACATTGCAGGCATGAAAAAATAAATCAGTTACTGGTCCTATAAGTTAGTGTAGATTAGGAAATGTATAGCAGAGTACAGTTCTTTGCATATTTATGGAACAGCAGCCAGTATGGTAGGCCATCTCCATAGTGGACCTTTTAATATTAATCCAAAACCTGCAAGTATTTTTAGGAAAGCTAAGTAACAGATCTCAATGAAGTAAAGAAATTCTCAAGTCCGTAAAAGGATTTTAATAAAGAAGATTTTTTTGCTCAAACAGATAAAATTTATTTCATTAAAAAAATGAATAAAACTGAATTCAGAAAGGATGGATTTTAAGAATGTCAGGGGAAAAGAAGAATTTTCTTTTTTACATCTCTTATGTCAAAAGGATGTTTTCCTTAATAAAAATGTAGCCTGCATTTGAAACTAATTTTAGAAAATAGCACTTTCTGAAGCAATAGTGGCATCTTTACATCCAAGGCAAAAGAAGCTCTGTATTAATTTGGTTTCTGGGGAGATGGTACATTTCTTATTACAAGCATATCATGTGCAGAAAAAGCTGACAGGTGGAAAGAGTGAAGCAGAACCTTAAAGGATCATCCTTACTATATTGGCAGCTGTCAGGTGGTTTCAGGGACCTGCATCATCTCCAGGAACTGTATGTGGAGAGGTGACATACTGTGCACTGAGCTCCCCCTGCAGCATTCTTTTCCTTCCTCCCCTGCTGCCTGAGGGCTCTCAGCTCACCTAGACCCAGATTCTGAAGTGACTTTTGTCCCACATCACCCTGAGCTCTGTGTAGTGCAGCTCAGAGGAACTGACCCCTCTCTGAAAGAGGCAGCTGTTGCTGCTATACTGAGTGGTAAAAAGGACTATCAGCAATGAAAGAAGGTGGGCAACACTTGGGTTTGAGTTTGATTTTTTTTTCAACTAGCAATTTCTCAAAGCTCTAATGAGGCCAGTGTCTGCTGTTATATATCAGTGCACTTCCATTCATTTATCTCCCAACAAGAGAATAATCTGTCCCCAGAAGTCCTCTTTGACCATTCAGAAGCTGTGACAGTGTTTAGAAGCTGATTAGATAATAATGATAATTAAAGAAAAATGCTCATATGGCCATTATTAGATCAATTTTGCTGCTAGTGATTATGGTGACTCCTGTTACAAACCTACCTTGTGTAGTCATACAAACTAATTAAAATGCAATTTCCACATCTGCAAGTGTTTTTGCCAATGGTTAAATTCAAGTGGAGTTTATGAGTGTACTGCAAGGAATCCTAAAACTTGGAGAACATGCTATTGAATACCCAGGTTCTATTTCAGGCCTTGCCACCACAGGTCTGTGTGTCTCTCAGCAAGTAGCCATCACCACACCTGTAAACCCTTCTGGGAAAAAAAAAAACATTGAAATAAAGTAATAAAATCTTAATTAATCTTGGCAAATAGCAGACAATATTTTCAAGTATTTCTGCTTCAAATGTAGGGACTTAAAATATTTCTACACCTGTTGTTCAGTAACTGTCATCTAATCTTTATTTACTTCAAATGCAAGGAGTTTGGTTTCAAGGAGTGTTTATTCTCCAACTATGGATTAGCTGGAGCTCGGCACTGTGTCTGGACAACATATACCACAGAGAAAACCAGGTACTGAGCAGGAAGCTGGCATAAACTCTGTGGTCATACCAAAAACTGGACAGAGGGATATGGGCTTAATGCCAACCAGTAATTTGCAGAGTTCAGAGTGCACATACTACAAGTACAGCAGCTGGAGGAATGAAGCTGATATACTTCAGGCCAAAATTAGAGTTGATATTTTCAACTCAGTCAAGCCAGGACCCTGATGATGTAACTAAGATCCACAGTAATTACTGTATACCAGACAAAATTAATATTCCAATTTCCAGTTATCTTTATACAGGCTCACAGGATTAAAAGCCTGTTATATCATCTTGTAAAGAAAAGAGAAACACAGGTAAACTTCATTTTTTTTTTATTCCTAGACCTGACAAGCAGGAAAATGCAGCTAATGGATGTGTTTTCAAGTTCTTGAATGTCTTCCAATTAAAGGTGCTATCTCCGTACAAAATAATAAGCAATGATCTGATTATTATCTGACACTTCTGAAGGTCACCCAATATGAGAAACAGATTCCTGATTTGTGGATAAACACCACTTAGAACCTAAATGATTTCTTGGGAAAAACAGGATAAGAAAATCCAAAGAAAGTGGTTTGCTTCCCTCATTATATTCCTCCCCTATAAGAGCCTAGGAAAAAAAGGATACATGTCAGCTCCTAATTATGTCCTTCTAAGTGAGGCCAACTGCTAGACCAAATCCCAAAATCTAACCAATTCTACAGCCCCTGAAAAACCTACCAAGGAAGCAAACAACTGAAAGCCAAGAGTTGTTCCCAAATCAATTTGAGGAAATTCACCACTATTCTGTTCTAGATACATAAAGTAACTATTTTTTTAACTTTACTTCACTCCTGTCGTTCATCTTCCCTATTCAGACTGAATATTTTGCCCTAATTTTCCTTCTGACATTGAGTGAATGAGCATTCAGAGAAAAAAATTCTCTATGTTCTATCTAATAATTGAGTTTTCCTGATGTCAGTATTCTCATGTGACATATACTTCAGTTTCTTTCTCATCCTGAACAGAGTGAGAAAGGTTTTGTCAAAGTAAATTTGAGCTCTGATTGTCATTGTTCCTTCTTCAAAAGACAAGGTTGAAAGAAAAGTGAGTCATATGATCGATACAGCAACATGATTCCAAACTGAGAATCAACTAGCCTCAGTTGTATTATCAATACTTATGTTATCAACAACAAAACAAATAAGCAGATGTTAATGAATGAAAATCTTAGGCCATTTTAGCCCAAGTCAGTGGTTTTTCTTAAATTAACTTATTGTTTCTCAGCTGTGTTTGAATCTATATTGTAGTTTCAGTATATATTGAACTTATACATGCACACACACATGCAAGCTTGTTTTCTTTGTAAAACAAGCAGAAACTAATTACATTGGTTAAAGCTATGATATTCCTTCTCACAGTGCTGTATGAACTTGCAGCCTGGTCTCAGTGGCTCTACTGCAGTCTTGGTGGGTTGAACATTTTCTTTAAGAAAGAAATGTGTGGAAGTAATACTTCTGAGGGAGATCAGTAATCCTTATTTAACTCAAATACAATTACTGTTATGTTCTAAACTTTTTTCCAGAAGAATAAATATCTTAGCGGCGCAGCTGCTTCCTGTTACAGGTTAACCTCTTGGTTCATTAATATGGACAGTGCAAAAAGAGTTCAAGTTGTGCAAAGAGCTTCTCAGAAGAATCATAAACTGTTTTGTACTATGTACTATGTCTGTCTCTACATTTTAGAGTATAGCTTATGGAACAGGTGAGAAAATAACATTGCACTAAATCCTCTTTTACATTACCAGGTTTTGAGGCTTCCCCATTCCCTTTGTTCCCTTCAGCTCTGAGCATCTGTATTTAGCTCAGCTTTATTCCTGCCTTCATAAGCAGAAAGCACAGTAAATTAGCTCTGTAAATTCCTTAGAAAATTGTAATCCAAACACTTTCAGCCTGAAAGGCAACTGAACCATATATGAACCATTAAATACACTGTCTAGTGAGTTTGCTGCCCAGTCTTAGATAAAATGGGCTGATTCAAGAAAGGCAAGAAAAGTATAATGATTTTCTCAAATATTTTTTCCTCAAATTACAGTGGAAAAGAAAATGAAAACTGTTAAAGGTAATTTCTGATTGCTGTAACTGCACTACAGCATCTTATTGACCTTAGGGAAACCACAGTGTGAGAATATACTCCCCGAGGATAAAAAATGTACATCTTAAAAGATTGGGAAAAAAATTGCTTTATTACAAACTCAGTGTCCATATCTCTTCATGGTTAATTTCTTTAATGTGAGAAGACAAATATCAAATTTGATAGGTTGTACAGGAGTTCCAGGACACCAGGGTTGAACAGCTTATGGGATCCATCTTTCCTTGAAATATATCTTCCCTTCTTGCCAAATATTTTGTGTTTATATATGCCTTTGGTAATTTTCTCTTATATAGTTTTATTTCTTCCAGAGAAAAAAAAAAAAAGGCAGCGAAGGATATTTTCAGATTTTAATGTTGTTTCCTGACATTAAAAATACATGAAAACATATAAATAACAGTATTTTCTGAGTAAAGTAATGCATTTACTGAAGGAAAGTGCACACTAAAATAATTTGTCTTCTAGTTAGTTTTTGTTACATTTAAGTAAATTTAAGAAGTTTTTCAACTAGAATAAAGTCAGAATTTCCTTATAGTAGATGTATGAATCCAATTATGTTTACCTACTATATCTCTTACACATGCTTCTGGTATCTTCATTTATATGTTGATCCACTGATGCCCAGTGGATTCATAAGTATCTTGGTCCAAATTGTTTTCAAAGAGAAAATAATAATGCAAAAGCTGGATCATGTTATTACCAGTTAATTAATAAAAACCTTTAACATTAATTTTCCCTATAGCTTTCCACCAAAACTGCATGATTTGGTTTTACTTTTTATAGTGCAGATTAAATATTTGGGTTGACATTCACATATTTTGGTTTTGTCAACAGCATGATTTATCTTCGTAAGACTGAGCAAAAATTATGTTGATATTTCTGTCTGCACGTAATAGATCTGTGACCTTTTTCACTTATATTTGCCCAATAATTTGTCATTCTGCAAAGAATTTCTAACACTGCAAACCTCTGAGCAGCTTCAAAACACCTTATGAAAGAATCAGTTTGCTACAAACCACCTATCTTCTTTATAACATAGCTTTTCTTACAAGTAAAAAAATAAAATTTTAAATAACATATTCTACCAAGTATAAACAAAGCTTACCAAACGTTTTCTATTTGCCTTGATTGAACAAAAGTAGGATGACCTGATGCTACATAAGAGATATTCAGGGCAGGCTGCATAGTTTCTGCACAGTTTAAAGCACAAAGAGAATTGTCACCTCTTCCTGGAACAAAGGATTATGCAGAAAATCCTAGTGAGATTGGCCAGGAGATTGGAATTTAGGTGCTCTCCAATTCTCTTGTTCCTGATTGACACCTACTTCAGCAATGCTATATCAATAACTTTCCACCTTTAGAACACTCTACTTCTCATTCTATACATGTGCTTCTCAGCCTTCCTTCTTTGATTTGGTTTTCCTTCAAATCCCTAATGCAGTACCTGCAACTGTGTTGGCAAACCCACTCACAAGCAAAGTCTTACAGACTTGGCAGAGTTTGTAGGGTCTGGGCAGCACACCTCCATTAATTCCTGAGCACAACTTTGCTGATAACCGTGGTCATACTGAGGTACTACTAAAGTAATTGTTAGAATTCTCTTTAGTTTTAAGGACATAAAATTTCCCTAATGGCCTCTCTCAGAGGACTACTTGGTAGCAAGCAGTCTACTTTAATGAGAGCTAGAACAGAATAAGGACAGGAAGTTACGAATTAACAATGATTGTTATGCTTCCCTTGACAAAAAATTAAATAAGAATATTTTCTCAAACTTAAAGTGTACTTTCAAAATAAAATGTACCTTTTGCTGGTTTTTTTGCTTGAGTATTGTAGATAAAGTCTATACCAATGATGTCTCATACAAGCTTGAGTAATAGCTGTGTCATAGTTCAGTGTATTTAATTCAGAGTATCTCTTCAGAAAATCTTTATCTTTGCCTTTTGTTGATGGAAATATCTTTAGAGTGGGCAGGAACAGACAAACAGGAGATAGGAAAGAGAATGTCTTTTCCACTATCATCCAGATATATTGAAAATATACCTTGAAAAACACTTTCAAAAATATTTTTGTAAACCGCAAATTTTTTTATTGAGTGCTGTTTTTTCATCCTAAGAAAGTGCAGATTCCACAACTGGAATATGTTTCTATATGAACTTGTGGTCTTCATATATACATAATGGACAAATCTGCAAAACATTTGAAAATAAAATCTTTATTTTACAGGAAGGATTTTTTTTTCTTTTTCTCATTGTGTTCTAAAGCAGTACTACAGGAGAATAATGGAAGACTGACAAGGACGATTGTGAATGCGCTCGATTGACTTGTGTAGGAAAGGACAGACATCAGGCTAATCACTGTTCAGTCCTGTGTGTTTGACAAGTAGAACATATGTGTTTAGGTATCACCGGCTGTGACAGATTTAGAGACACCCTCTTGTGCTTGAGATTCCTGCCCTGATACACAAAAGATCAGAACACAGTGGTGGCTGTGGTGGTGTGGGTCCCTGATGGACAGGCAAAAGGAGCAGGTCACTCTGGCATGGACTGAGCTCCTGGTCCCTGTGTCCCCACTTGTGTGCCTCTGCCTGGGTGCTGCTTGCAGGATCATCTCATTGGCTAGGTAATGAAAATAAATTTCCTTTTGCATTTCAGCTGTGGTCTTGTGATTGTTGCTGAGTCCTGCCTGTGCTAGCACACACACAAAAAATCTGCTTTCCTGGTGCTCTTTTAGTAAGCCAATGGTAAAGAAAAACATTTAAGTGGCAGAGAGAAAAAAAAAACCTGGTGGCTTGTTTCCTCCTAAATTTGTCCTAAACCTTGACAGTTGTGAAAATATCTTAAATGAAATAACAAAAAACAACAACAACAACAAAATGTAGAATGAAAAAAAAAAGCTTAGCAGTATTTACTTATTGTCTCATATATTTCGATATCAGGTACAATTTCCTGGATATACTGTGTTCTCTGGGTATAAAGGAGATCACAATCAGATCCCAAAGCCTTGCATCCCTGAAAGCTCTGCTGTCAATGATCAGTAATGGTAACTCACCTACATCTGTTTTCAGGAGAGCTTTTTATAACAGTACTGTGAGCATGTTTTGGGGTTTTTTAAGGCATTCCAGTGTGAAGTCAACCATCTTTTGCAACCCCATCTTCCTGCTGGAACACTAGTCTAAAACGGTTTTCAGGGAGGCCTATTAATTTCACAGCTTTGGCTTTGCCTACAGGTGTTAATTTTAGGAAGACCAAAAAACCAAAAATCCCCAAAGAGTATGAAGAGAAAAAAAATGTATGACTGCAAAGAAAAGACATAAACAGCAATACACAAATATGCTCAGTTGTCTATAGTTATTGTCATGGTTTGAGTATGCTTTTTTAGAGTGTATATAGTGAGTGTTGTTGTGGGACTTTTACCACAAGGTTTGCATATGTGAAACCCACATACAGATTTCAATAACCATTCACAACTTTAGCTGTGACTTGAAAAGTAGCATTATGATGAGAACTGCAATAAATTGGAACCGTGATAATGAGGGAAGTGCTTATAAATAATAAGGTGGTATGCCAGGAAGGGGTGATCACATGTGAACATATTAAAATTATTTTTTAAAAAATGTATTATGTAATAAACTGTATTTTGATTTATTTTTAAGAATCAGTAGCCAACACTCAGTAAGGAATTGCAATAGTATCTCTGAGTCTGGAATTCACCTTTGTTAACTGCTGCAGTGTCAAGGACTGTTGGTGGTGCTACCTTCCAGCACGCTGTTCTCCTTTGGAATCCATCCCTATCTGATATCTGTAAGTGAAACTGCTGAATTTCTCATACTGTGTCAATTTACATCAGCCACAGATCTGATAGCAGCTCTAGCATGGACATACTGTATGAGTTGGGAGGGAGACAACTGCACTGCCCTCTTATCTCTGTTTACGCACAGTACCAAGCTGAGTCTGAACCTGACTGCTTTTAAACTGTGAAATTCTGTGGTTTCCATGCTCTGGGGCATCCGTAATGAACCATAACCGACCCACCTGATTCCCTTTCCTATTAGAATTCAAAAGCAAGGCAGAGCACTAATTTCCATGTGATCACACACAGTCTCACAGCAGACTGACACACAACTCTAGCAGGGAAGTGATGAGAAGGAGGTTTCATCAGAAGAGTAGGGCCTGATAAAGTCATTAGCTTTCACCATTATTGGTGAATTTTAATAGAGAACTGCCAGTGGAACTGAGCATTAGTCACAGTTGTCTTTCTAAAAACCTGTGAGATTTTCTGGATGATTTTATATAAGCCATGGCTGTATTTTAGGCTTTTGTTTTTCCAGTAATGTTTGCAAATGCTTTTCCTTGATCTAAAAAATAAAATTAATTAGAACATGACAACTTGAGGCTTCCAAAGTTGAGAAAGATCACAGAGGTTCAGAAGAGAATGCATCTTGGCTGTCATGGAAAACAAAGTTCTGGATTGAGTTTATAATTAAAATTAAATATAAATGTAAGATTGATCCAAAATTTCACTTTGGAAATCTGTGATTTATGATGAAATCTGAGCTTTTGATTGATGTTTGTTTGCAGATATTTTGCATGACTTTGCTTCTACTGTAATCCATTTTGAATAGTATTTTTGAGGGGAAAAAGAAAACCAGTAAGTGTTAAGTCATATTTTCTTCAATTCTATTTGGTTTAAAATCTATTTAAACCTATTAATATAATTACAAAATTGTTTATGTTGGAAAGGACCTCCCAAGATCATCGGCAGCAACCCTTCTGCTCAAACAGGGTTAGCTAGAACAAGTTGTGTAGGACTGCACCTAGCTGGGTTTTGAATATCTCTGGAGAGATACAATCAGACACCTATTTATATGTAAACAATTATAGTATATATTTTATATCTATAATATATATGTATATAATATTTGCAATGGATAAAAATCTCTATATTGTTAAGTATGTAGAAAATACTCTTCTGTTCTTACTTTTGTGCAAAGAATTTGGAACAATTTTGAGTTAACAAGATTCACTGAAAATGCAGAAATACGTAAGAATGAGTTTTGAATCTGGTCTAATTTCCTCACTCACGTCTCGACTTGAGGGGAATTATCTAATTTGACTGCCTAAAGTCTTCCAGTCCACAAAATTTGGTTTCTTAACATTTACATGCATTTATACTAGAAATAAAGAATTATTAAACCGCTTTTATAAAATTTTACCTAAATCAGGGGTTTTTAACATTTGTGTCTGGCTATGTCATTGATGTCCAGCACTTCGGTCTTCCTCACAAATTGAAATCCACCTTGTAGCACTGCAGAGAGATGGGGCATCACAGCCTTTTTTTGCTGCTTTCTGACTGTGTTCTTAGAGCATGGAGACACCTGTCCTAACCACACTGGGACTGGCAAATACCTGGAGTGCAGTGGTAAGTGCTGGCTCAACTTGTTATATCAGAGCTGTGTGAACAAGCCACTGCCTGATGTGGCACATGTTGTCTGTCACCTGGCTGGCACTGAGCACAGTTATCCCAGGAATCCCTGGACCATGCTGCCCTGCACTCTGCAGCAGGACACCCTCCCACACCACTGCAGTGTGTGGGCTGTGTGATACACACTGCTCTACAGATTGTCATCCCCTAGGGATTCCCTCTCCCTCCCTTTTGTAGCCATCTCATTTCTGTCACTGTGAAAACTCCTGTGTGGGTGGCACACAAAAAAATCCTCCCAGACACACACCATTGATTGCATTGTTGTTTTGTGTAGGACCAATTGCATGCTTAATATTATACCAGAGTTTCTTCAAATTTAATGTTATGCTGCTTTCCTTCCATTATGTTTAACATTGCAAAAAGATTCAATCTGAATTACCATAACCATTTTGGTCTAACACTGAGTATAGTTTTATTAGAATAAAATTAATTTCTCATTCTTTTCATTCACGACAGGCAATCAGTAGGATTCATCTGACAAAACATAAGCATCTACAGTATAGATTTATGCTTTTTGAAATAACTGTCTAGCTCTCTTTCACAGCTGGTAGGGAGACACAGGCTCCTCTGAGGAGCAATCTATTTTATCCTAAAACAGGTATCTATAAATAAGTCAGATGAGCTACATCCTGAGAGTATCCCTTTTCCTCCACTGACTAAAAGAGCAAAAGCAGACAACCACATTGCAGATGACTAGTCAGAAGAGATTAATCACATCATTTCTCTCCACAGCTTTCCCATGTCTTTTTTGCAGTTCTTCTTCCTCAAAGGAGCACTATTCTCCCTTACATGTGCAGTACGACCAGTTAAGAAACACACAACAAGCATAACAAATTAAACAATTTATAGCAAAATCTCAGTGGTTAAACCTTAAGAAAATGATCTAAACAGATATTTGAGATTCCTTCTTTAATAATGTGGTCTTCCCAGTGGTATTGATACTAATTATACTCCCTAAACACCACACACATCATTGAACAGTTGAACATTTAACATTGAACGCACATGAGATCAGTGGCATGATGTTTTTAATATAATGTCTATAAAACCTGAAGTACGCATCTGACCCTCCAAATAAACAAAATAATAGACTCAAGAGAAACAACAACCTCTTTCAGGAACTAATTTATTTTTATTTTATGAGTTTTGTAAGGACATAAGTAACAGACAACATACAAAGATTATTTCTTAAAGCATAATAGCTATGTTCGATAACCAAAAAATCATCTATGAGAAATCCTTGCAGCTAAAACTTTCACAGAGATAGAAAGAAAGCAAACAAGATATAGATCCTTCTGACATTTTCAAAGCATGGTTGCCTCATGTTTGGAATGATAAACATTTAGACGTATGATTTGTGTTGCAATGTTTTTGAAGTAAAGCTTTTGAATCTGGGTGCCAAAGGTACTGCATTGACCTGTGTCATGTCTAATACTGATTAAAGGTTGTACAAATAGACTCTGAATCTAACAGCAAGATATGTATTGACATTTTCTAATACGGATAGCAGTGCTGCCAGCTCTGGCTGTTACATCTCCAAACTGAAGAAAGGTCAGTGCCGGAGGGGAGTTTCACCTTCCCATGCAGTGGCACAAGTGATGCAGCAGCTGACACTTTGGGATGACTCAGCCCTGAAACAGACCCCTGCACAACCCTAAACTGAACTTGCCTATATGGAACACCAATTACAGATGTACAGCTGGGCTCATTATAGTCAGATGAAGATCACATGGCATTTTCCACAAGTATTTTAGGAGAGTGATGTGAATAAAGGAATTATAGAGAAGCATGTGCATGCTCTGCTCTAGGGGAATACCCAGGACGGTGAAATGTACTCCCTTAGAGCTACCACAGTGTCACTTTTTACCTATGTACTAATCCTAAAGGTTTTGATATGTTTACTGGCTTGTGACATAACTTCCTTTTAGGTTAGATGCTGTTTGACAACAGAAAAAGAACATAGCGTGTGTGCAATCCCCATCCACGGGCACAAGAAGACAGACTGTGATTATTCCATAGGGGAATCTTCTTACCACCTTTACTCATATGCAATGAGGCATATGAAATACTAATTTACAGCTACATCATAAATCCCTTGTTGGCATTGCTGGTAATTGTTCACACATGTTCACTTCTGACAGTAATCCTTTGCTTGGATTATCCATACAGTTACTACAACAAAATAAGAACTTCAAAAGGACAATAATTTTTATATCTTCAAATTTTGTAGGATTAAAATTAATTGTATTTAGCCTCAGTCGCAGCATAATCCTACAATTCTGGATGCACAAAAAATTAATTGGTACACTTTGAATTTAGGAGAGAGTGAAAAAAATGTTTAGCAATTTCCTACATGATAGTTCACCTGGCTATGTTTATATCAAACAAAGAATTTTTTACATAAAGTAGACATCTTATTTATTAATAAAGGCTGCAGAACCTGTTGTGCTATTCAAGTTCTCTGCTGACTGTTGAAGTTTTTTCAGGTCTACCTTTCAAGGAATTATTAGAACGTTTACTTTGTGAACTGTAAATATTGATATGTTCTTTGTCCTATGCTCTGTTAATGTCTTCAAGTATGTATATTTGCATTTAGCCTAGCAGGAACCTGACCTTAATTCATGTGTCTACGTTCTAATGTAGCACAGTAATATCTTCAGTATAAACATAATTATAAAATAAACACTGAGATGGCAATATCATAAGTTTCTGGGAATTGGTAAAATCCGTATTTTCCACTTCTCCTTTATTAAATACCATTTCTCACACTTCTGCTGATATCCTCAAGCACCTATGGATGTTAAAGGATGCTCTACAAAGTTACAATGCTGTACAGATTGATGGATCATGTGCTTTTCCCTACTTCTGCTCCTATACCTCTAGTCTTGTCTTACAATAATGAATAAAATTATGATGGATGAAGAAAAGAAAAGGTAGAAATGGTGTCATAATAATTTATTCCATGTATTAAGTCTTTATGTGTACACACCTAAGCCTTCTTTTTTTGCTGTTGTGGGAAAAGTAAATCTGTGTTTGACTTCAAACCTTTCTCAAAATTGAACTGACCTGGAATCATAGGTAAGTAAAGCACAGTAATAATAGAAGTTGAAAATCAATACACTCCTTTACAGGGTCATGCTGAAGTCATTTTTGTTTCAATGATAAAATGATATTTGGATTTTGTAAGATTTCTTTCTATTGCCAATTAACTTCATGATATCCTTGTGTCACAGTTGAAAAAGATCCTGACAGTGACTTTTAAAATCTGAGACAACACAGCAGTTATCAAATAACTTTTTAATATCAAAGTATATTGCATAAATGTGCATATTTAGTGAATTTATACCCAGTTGTAGCACACTAAGAATAAAAAGAAAACAAGTCAGAAGAATAATGTATGCATTATAATACATGTTTTTTACTTTTAAAATCTCTTGCTGACTTCTGCATGTGAATATTTTGGAATAGCTTGCTGAAGAGAATATTTGGACAATAAAACATATTCTCAAGTAAAACCACAGCAAGTTGAAAATACCCCCAGAAGCAGGGAATGCTATCATCACTGTGTGTCACATCTGAGTAAACTTGGAAGAGGAGGAGTGTGGTAATGTCTTGTTCTTAAATATCTATCAAACAGGACTCTTTCAAACACCTTCACAGACACACTGAAGTGTTCCAGCATGATACAAAATTCCGAGGATTTCCACTCAGTCAATCTGCATAACTTCTGGGCTTTACAAAGGCTTCCAGCCTCCTCATTTTCAGTGTTTTAGACAGAAATACTGACGTGGTTGTGGCCTTTAAAGGCATTTTCTTGTCTAGTTACAATATCCCAAAAGCTTTGAAATATTTCTTACTGCTGCATATAACACTGCTCTCTTCTTGTTTTTTGTCCCCTTCTAAATATGCAGAGATCATAAAGGGGTAAATTTTCCCATTTATTCAATATGTCAAAATTTATATTTAATAGAGTTATAAATACAACTGTGAGATTAGGCACATGTGCCAGTGTTCTTTTAAGAGTGAAGGGGATTTGGGTTTTTTATTGATGTTCAACATTATTTTCTTTGTTATTTCTAAGGACGGAAATTAAGAATTAGATTAAAACCACAGTATATCATAAGATTGAAAAAATTAGTGCTATGATTAAAATGAAACAGGAGTAAAATCTGTTTATTAGGATCATTAATTAATGAAGATATTTAGCCCAGAAAAGTGACCAAAAATTTTTTTTTCTTTGTCATTCTTGGATTTCCCTCCAAGTGACCAAAGAGAAGTCAGTAAAAAATATCCACAAAGCCAAATTGAAACATGCCTTTTCTCTACTTTAGTTTTCAGCAAGTGACCTGTGAAATTGCAAGATACAAATCAAAATAAAAATCAAAATACTTTAGCATGGTTTCAGCAACCAGATGAACATTACTCACAGGTGTTATATACAACATTTTAATTCTGATATCATTCTTGCCTTCATTAACCATCCTACTTCATTAAGCAGAAACTGACAATTCTAAACCAACAACTTTTGGTCTATTTCTATCGCCATTAATTTTGAGTGGTTTGAACTGACAGCAGAATTTGTAACTGATAATAAAAGGGAACACCTTGCATCTTCTCTGTCATAAACTCTAGCTTTCCACAGTAGTAGCACTTAAAAATATGCACTTTTAAAGCTATGATTTGCAGGAAGATATGCTGTCTTCAAATTTATTTTGTCTATGCCTATAACTACTTCAGACCTGTGCTTGATTAAACCAGAAAAAATAGACCCAAATCCCACATTCTACTATCATTTTTTTCTGATCACACTCTTCATCTATGTAGGCAGTAAAGACTTAAATAACTCTAAAGAAATATCAGCAATGGAAAGAAATGAATGAGAGTCAAGTAGAAATGGTTTTGAAAGAACTCTGTATTACAGAGTAGTGCAACGGCTTTGGTAAAAGTTTTATGGTTTAGGTTTTTTGGAGGGTTGAGTGGGTTTTGGGGGTTCTGTTGTCATTTGTTTGATTTGGTGTGGTTTGGTATGGTTTGGTATGGTTTGGTTTGGTTTGGTTTGGGTTGGGTTGGGTTGGGTTGGGTTGGTTTGGTTTGGTTTGGTTTGGTTTGGTTTGGTTTGGTTTGGTTTGGTTTGGTTTGGTGTTTTTTGCTCATATTAGGGAACAGTCAAAACTGCTTCAATTTCTCCCTGGGGCTGTGTAATTTTGAGACTACCACAGGCTAAATAAGCTGCAATTCGCAGCACTCAGTGTACTTACCTTCAAAAGGACTGGGGTTTTGTATGTTGGGGTAGATAATTCTTCTTTGTCTCCAAATATCGAACTTCAATCAAATAGAAGTGCTTCGCTTCACCTCTGAACGGCTCTCAACATTATCTACCAATATTATAGGTGTTACTCTAATATCTGAGGGAAACCTGTTTCACAAATGCCATACAAAAGCCAGTGTGTGTTTTAAATCCCTTTTTGACCTTTCTCAGTCTTTTCTTTCATGACTTCTAACAGCCAATTTTTTTTCATTTTTTTTTCTTTTAGAATGGGATAGAAATTTTGTTTCCTACATCATGATCCCAAAAGTTTGAAAAGCTGACTGCATGCAGTACATATTTAGTGGTGCCTATTGTCACAAATAAGAAATCTGTTAGTAAATCAGAATCAGTCTTGTATTATATTAAGTTTTTTCATATTATCTGTTAGCTGAATCTTCAGTCTAGTGTTATATTGATTTCTATTTTATGAAAGAGAAATAAATAAATCCATTATTTTAACATTTAAATTTAGACAAATATCAAGTCTAACATCTATATCTATAAATACAGGTTAATATGTTCTGTGTTTACTTGCTTTCATGGAATTGCTTTATTGAATCAAGATCTCATAAGCCATTTGATATGTTTCACAGAGTATAATGGTTTTTATTGTTCTGTAACCTATTGTCAATATGAAATTCAAATGTCAGGTCTATGAACTTGGAGAAGCAGTCAGCTGTAAAAGCCATTACTCCCAATCTTATCTGAACTGGAGAAAGATACAGTTTATTTTCTCATCTTGACTTACAAGGAAACTATGAATTTGTTCTGCCCACACATTGGTCCACAATACTAGAGTAAAAAATGTATCTGTGCCCTTATATTCAGTTTCATAGAAACCAGCACCTCAACATTCAAAACTTGTATTCAGCCTCTTAACTGCTCATTCTAATAGTAAAAGTGCATTTGACATTTTTTTAAATCAGGTGAATTCATTATGTCTCTCTCATTCAGATTATAAAATATGAATTGCCTTTTTTTTTTGAGCAGTGCTTATCTTGGGACATCATAAGACATTAATATTTCTGTCATTTCTTTAGGACAAGCTGTTAAGCACAAATGATCTTATTTCTTTTTCCAAAAGGATTGTTTATTTAGTACAGGGGAAATGGTGCTTCAGAAATGTTACTAAAGGCAAAATATGAAAGGTGTGAAGTTTCTTAGGTGATGCCATGGGCATAAATTCAGCTTTGTTGTCAATGGTTGGTTATATAAACAAGAAGCATATTGGGTTCATTGTCAAACCATACACAGATTAATGTGTGAACTATCAATTAGTGAACTATAATTTTAAAGAGAGTGCTTTTGATGTGGATGATACCAAGCTTCAGTAGATATAGGAGCAACTCTGATGTTCGCATAAACTAAGTCCTCAAAGCAAAACTGCAGTCCAACAGCTGATCTCGAGGTCACTTACCTGATTTCTCTCCATCCTTTGTGAAGGATTTCTAGAAATATGGTTGTGTAAGGAAAGTAAAACAGAGATTCTGAACTAATCATTGCCACTTACAAAGATGAAGTACAACTGTCTAAAACTTTAAAAAAGTCAAAATATTAATACTGCCTCTTTCAAAAGGACATTGATTCCTCTGCAAGAGCTGGGCACATTTTCCTGCCTCTTAGCTCTTCTTCCAAGTGAATTCACGGGATTTTCACAAGCAGTAAACATCCTGAGACAACCTCTTAAAAATCATAAGACACTAAAGCAACTAATTTTCAATATTAAATGTAATATTGGTATAGACTGGCCAAGACAGTAAGTCTCAAAGGATTAAATCTATTGCCCTAACTACAGAATAGTGTCCCATATTGTCCTTGCCACATGGCATAAATCAATAACCTGTGGCAAATGTAGCTACAGAGTATGTCATCCATGAAAATAAGAGATTTCTCTGTGAAAGTTTAGCCCATCATATAAAAGGTGTTTAAGAGAAATTAGGACAAGATGACATCTATAATGAATTATTACTTATATTTTCTGGCAGATAAAAGGTCACAGAAATCTGTTTTGTCTGAGGCAAAATGGTGATTCATTTTTTCAAGTGAGTGGCAGCCCATTTATACATTGCTATAAAACACTGAAATAATCAAAAAACTTACCTTTTCCCTTTACATGCCACAAATACACATCAATTTTCACCCAACATGTGAACAAGAAATTATTATGTTTACAACAAAATGACAGTTTGTGGAACAGGCAGAGATGTATAGGAAAATATCATAGGGTTTTTGAGGAACTGCTGGACTGAATAGCAATTTTGCTTTTCCCTCATGAATGACAGAAGGGGGAAGAATCTTTTCTATCTGAATTTTCAGGATATTTGAAAATGACATTTGAAAATTATCTGATTTTTTTTTTAAATCTTATGGATAACCCAAAAACTTCTTGTAGCCTAAAAGATCCATGTAACATAATGCAATTTGCACAATTACAGTAGGAATATGTCACACTCTAAATTACTTTAAATCATCAAAGAGCAATAGTTATGAAATAAAAATCCTAAAATCCTGCTTGTTTGTTCCAAATAAAACTTGAGTTTTCATTTACATTAAAAAAAAATCATAATCTTCTACAATTCCTAAGCTTTTTTCATCTAGTTGAAGCTATCCAATAAATTTTAGCCACTTGTTTTCCCACTAAATTTACTGCTGATGAAAGACATTCCATTCCTCTATATTTTCACGCTGAGTACTATTGAAAAAACAAGTGAAGAATATTTTATGAATCAGGATGAGCAGTATTCATCTTTGAGACTGTCAGCTTGAACAATGGAAAATCAGGGCTTGTCCATTTTGACAGCTGCAAAGCAAGCTGTGGAGATTTATACATTACCTAAGAAACCAAGATTATGGTGGTAAGCTCAGTAGTGATTTTTTAATTTTATTTTTTCTTCCCAACAAGGATTAGGTGGAAATAATGAAGAAATATCTGGCATATCGTTCCTTTGCTCAAAGCCTGAAAGAGACCAAAGCTGTATAATGACTGGTATTATATCCAAAACTTATGTGTAATGTTTTGGGTTTATTTGAAAACTGTCCCCAGAACCTTTGTCAAGATAATGAAACTGACTGAGCAAATATAATGGAATTTTTATTCTTTACCAGCTGATGAAACAAAGCTTAAGATAATGAAGAACTTGAATTCAGATATAAACTAAGAACATAGAATGGTTTGTTTTGGAAGGGATCTTAAAAATTAATCTAGTTCAAATCTCCCTGCCATGGGCAGAAACACTTTGTCAAGACAAAGTTCCTCAGAATTCTATCTAACCTGGCCTTAAACTGTTCCATAGATGGGGTATCAAGATTTCTGGGCAATCTTTTTCACTGTCTTACCACCCTCACAATCAAGAGTATCTACCTAATATCCAATCTAAACCTACTCTCAGCATATAATCTAAAATTCATGAACTGAAAATTGTGTATAAATTAAAATACATCTTAATCACATGGGTTTTTTTCAATAATTGCATATCTATAGAAAAGAAACCACACGTGTCTTTTAAATATCACTTAATATGCATTGTGGTGAAATACTTGTGTCATTTTCTTTCAATAATTACTTTCAGAATTCATCTTAGGTGAAAAGTGTGAAGCTCCTAGTTTCTTCGTTGAAGTAATAACTGAAATGACAGCAGTGTTTCTCTGAATGTTATTATGTATTGCATTTATTAAATTTAAAAAAAAATATTAAATCATCCAGAAAAAGCTAATTACACTGTGCTTCACAGAGACCCAAAAATCTTATGCTTTTAGTGAAAGGACAGAGAGGTGGAAGTACTAAGAGTAATTATTCAGTTCTAAAATTGTATAGATTTCATCCTTTATCTCTCACTCAAAAAACCCAACCAAGGTTAAAGAAATATACTAGAGCTTCCAGTGACACTCTGATTTCACCCATGGGCATCCTGGTGTTTGACTCTCAGGTAGAACAGCAAAAAGGCCATCAGGAAAATGAGCACCACTTTCAAGGGACCTGGAGAGGGCCTCTATACTGCAGTTCCACACCTAGAACACAAATCTCCCTGAAGCAGAAATTTGGAAAAGATGATTCAAGTATAAGACCCATTCCTTAATTTTCTGGTGTCCTTATATTTACACAATGGTCTGGAAAATTCCACACCCTCCACGCAAAATTGAGTCATGATTCTTCCTCTAACTTGAGCCAATTATTTCACAAGGCATATAAAACTTTCAGAGCTGACACACAAAATTACTCCTTTCCCTAAATGAAAGGCTTTGATCAGAGATCACCTGCAGTTTTGTGGGAATCTCTAATCACCAGTGTGTACACTGTTGAAGAGTAGTAGATTCTTAATCTATTCTATCAAAGGTGTTAATTTTGTGACTATTTATGACAAGTCTTGTAAACATTGAGGTTAGTGAGCGATTCATATCTCAGCAACATATTTTTGTAGGAGTTTCTTGAAAACTGTAGAAAATATTAAAATATTTCATCCCCTTAAATAACTATACAGAATCCGTAAAAAGTAAATGATAGTGCCATAATGTATTAAATACACCAGAATTCTTTTTATAGTTGTGTTAAGCTTTTATATCATACAACATTAATTACTTGACATATTTTTCATACTCCTATGGGAAGACATTGCTTTCAAACTTCAAAGATAGCTACTGCTTTTAAACATGCTATATTTTATTTCAAAACTTTAAATTGTATGAATTATATTAGTGACCCAAAGGCTACTGATGTTCTAGATCTAGATTTGCACCTTTCTCACACTGGACAAAATACACTCTCTAGCCCTAGGAAAAATTACTCCCA
The DNA here is from genome assembly GCA_013398595.1 of Tychaedon coryphoeus. Classification (NCBI taxonomy): domain Eukaryota; kingdom Metazoa; phylum Chordata; class Aves; order Passeriformes; family Muscicapidae; genus Tychaedon; species Tychaedon coryphoeus. The sequence continues at coordinate 558,448 of WBND01000221.1, read as the reverse complement.
TGTGTAGCAAATTAGGACTTGGAGCTAGCTTTATCAGAATGACATCTGAGATTCCTGTCAGTTATCCCTTAACATGGGCTCCAGTATTACGCTGACAGTTCCAAAGTAATTTTCACTGTAGAAATGACCTTAAAATCCCAACATTTTTTTTTAAAGAAAATTGTTTGTCCATTTTTCTTCTAGCATGACTTTTTCTTCATATATCTGCAGTCATTTTACTACAGAAATAATCTTAGGAACATAACATAGGTTCTTCTTAATAGTTCCTCTCTTCCATCTTTGCCTTTCTTGGATAACAATCCATTAATTTTTACATATCCTGTAAATTGTTATTTGAGGTTTGGAATACATATAGTTTATGAAGCTGTCATTGAAGTTTAACTTCATTTTTTTGTATTTAAATAATTTTTAAAATCAAAACCCAAACAGCATAAAAATGTATATTTGATCAAAGAATTCCCTTTCATAAGATCAAACATTCTTGGGCTCAGTTTGCACTGCATGAAGATACCTTGATTTGATGAAATAAGGATTTTTGGGGTTTTTTTAAAGCAAAAATTAAAATTTAAAAAAAGAAAAGCAGAAGTATTTCAAAATCTTAAATAATCAGTAAGAAAGAAAAAGTCCTGTTAATATTATGCTGTGCAGTGGATTCAAGTACAAAAGGAAGTGGTAAGTATGGTCATGCAATTTCATTGTGAATAAAGAAAAACAGTCCTGTCTCTGAGGCTTGGAGAAAAACCTGTTTTAAAAATCTGGATTTCCTGTAAAGAAAATCTAAAAAGTGAAACAAAGTGATTTTTCTAAACTGATGATCTTGCTTGCATTAATTTGAGTATCTGAATACATAAGCAGAGGCTCATCTCAACATTTAAACTATAGGATAAGCATTTGGCTTCATATTTTGTATTCTTTCAATGGAAATATCACATGAATTGTATTGTCTCACATTCACAATTCTGTGTTCATATTCTAAATATATAAATAGTTCACTGAAAACCCAGTGGATGATTCATGGTCTTAAAGGCAAACTTCTGAGCAATGTAGCTGTTGTGTTTCAGTTGGAAAACAAAAAATAATTTTCGTATAATCATGTCTCTAAGAAGTTTTATTTAAGTAACAGAATAACAACATGAAGTATGTGTCTTGTTCCACAAAAAATTTATCTTGGGTGGCATCATGAAGAAACACTACTTACATAAAATGAAATAACCTTCATATTTCATTAAAATACTAAATATTAGAGTATAATAAATAAAAATATATGTAAAAACTACAGGTCCAGACCACAGAAGTAGTTCATAATGAATATGAGTCTTATTAATCTAAGTGTTAACTAACTGCTTAATTTGATCTAATATTGGATTGTTCTAAAGACTACAGTACACAAGTTAAATACATAATTGTGCTTTCTACAATAGTATATTAAATATCTGTTTACCTACTTTATGAAGAGATAATTTGATTAAATTTTAATTGGTTTTTATTTTTTTAATTGTTTAATTATTTTTAATTTGTTTCTATTTAAATTTTAATAACTTTTGTACAATGCTCTCTCCAGAAAAACTCGATTATATTCTCTATTATATCACTTCAATAGAATGTTTCTTCTTCAATATATATATAAATAATCTTCCTGATCCCTTAGACAAATAAAATTGGCCCCTGACTGTGGCAAAGTCCTTTGAATCAAGAATTTCATTGAATTCATCATTGAATGATGTCAGGGAAATCCCATCTGCAGTCTGCTCCACTGAATTGCTTATGTGAAGAATCAAACCCCTCACACCTTTCCACTGAATAACAATTAACTGAATTGTTTTGAAGAGAATTTCATATCACATTGATGAGGACTTTCCTTTGGACAAAATACACAAAAATCTTCATGGTATTATTAGACAGCTGCATTCAATAGATGAGAGTACTTATGAGTCTTATCAGTTTCTGTTTCAACACTAATGAATTTTAGCTATCTTCCTGTTGATGTTACTAAGGGAGATTGTTAGAGAGCTGTAAGGAATCTCATTTTTAAAAGTAATTTAATAAGGAACTTCAGAAACTGGGGAAGGTGTATTGGACTGAAAAATGGAATCCGTTCCAGACATAAAACACCATCAAGAAAAGTTTAAATGAAACCAGAGGGTGTGGTAAGGAAAGGGAAGAAAAGGGAGGGCAGGACAGGTAAGTAGAGTTGTGACTGGTCTTTCTAGAACCAAAAAATAGGGACTAAATGACAAAATGAAAGGAAAAGTTAACTCTTCTAAGTATATTCTCGAGCATACTTGCTACTTCTTTGCAATGTATCTCACATTTCCAGCCCACTTCTTTTACCTAAGATGAAACAATATGACTCAAACATCACAACAAACAAACTCCCCTGGATACTGAATTACTGTTGCTCTATAAAACCTTGACACTCATTTCCTCTCACGTGAAGATATCAGAAACATTTGTCTTTACAATAAATTTTACTGAGACTGGAAAATGAGAGCAAACACTTTGTCAGAACAGAACTTTCTGTTATTGAAATATATTTTTGTTTATGTAATAAATAGTGTCAATCTTTTAAAAATATTAATTTTCAAACTGCATTATAGAAAACTACTTTGGCTTGTTACAAACTAATTCATATCAAGTACTTCTTGTATATAAATGTTGAACAAGTGCTTGTTCTTTACTGTGTACCTCTCCTCTCTTTTCAAGATAGTACTGATGTACTGGTGGATATACTTTTATCAATAACAGCCACCCCACATTGCTCTGGGTCAAGCCACACTGACACAGCTAAATGCAGATAAAACACAGTCAATGAAAGATGAGATGAATTAATTATTTGAGTGTCAAACTGACTAATCAAAGCTAACAGCAGCTTATTTGGAGCTTCTCAATTTTTAGAAATTGTGAAGGTGCCTCTGTTTGCCTTTGCAACATTGTTTTGCTAATTTTCACTATTTCTTATAATATACAGAAATAAAAAGAAAACAGTCAAGTTATCAGAAAACAATTTGTCCATATGGTGCATGGCTAATTCATAGACCCCCATTTCTCAGCATGTCATAAACATATAAATATAAATTAGAAAAAAACCCAAATTCATGTTGGAAACCATCACACCTTCTCAAGTCACCATTATGCATGATGAAGCCCCGCCTTCCTGGAATGGCTGAACATCTGCCTGCCCGTGGGTGGCAGTGAATTAATTCCTCATTTTCCTTTTCTTGTTTGCACAGCTTTTGCTTTACCTATTAAACTGTCTTTATCCAAAACTTCAAATCTTCTCACTTTTACTTTTCCAGTTCTTTCCTTGATCCTGCTGGTGAGAGAGAAGCTAGAGGGGTTTATTTCCTGGCTAGGGTTAAACCACAACACATGGTCCAGTTCATATTTGTTAACAAAGATTTCATGTATTCTGGAGCATCACTGGATTTTTTCCTAAGAATAGCAGGATTTTTTTTTTTAACCAACATGTTCTTATTATGAGACATGGGTCTATTTGTTAAAATTTGTCAATATTTACTTTGATAGTAATTTATGACAGAACATAACTGGAAACATGACATGATGATAGATGTGGAAGCTATGGTAAAAAAGGCATCCATTCAGCTCCTTTGTCAGACAATTTATAGGTGGTTTCTTTTGTTTGCAAAGTAACAGAATAATAAATGGTGAACAGCAAAAGTTATTCCACCTTCCTTGAACCTTTCTCAATAAAAAAGTATTGTGCATTCCGTAGTGGTTTCCCACTCTATTTCAAAATAACATTGTTTCAGGCAACAAGAGATTGTTTGATCTACCATGTCTGTGCCTTTAGCATAGATAGAAAGGTACATGGCCTTTACTAGACAGAGAAATTGCCAATTGCATTACTTTACTCACAATTTTGCAAACATGGTGGAAAAATTATGTCGATTGGCACCTCATCAATTATGACTAGTGTATGGCAGTTCTCTGTAGATTTTTTAAAATGCTTCAAATATCATCTGTGGTATTACTTTACTGGGGCAGGAACACCTAAATATCATCTGACTCATTTTGGCAACTGAACATCTATTTGCCCAGCAGGGCATAAATCTTAATATTTGGAACCTCTTTTATAGGCAAAACCACACACAAAAGTATTTGAGTGCTGTATGGTCATCTCTCTCTAATTGGCATTACGTTTCTAATAGGCTTGTCTGGTAGAAACTATTGTTTTGATTTTTTTCTCTTAAAAATTTATCTTTAAATGGAAAAAGGGAACATTGGGAAAAAAACTGAAAGTAGTAAGGAGTATAGTCAATAAAATCTCTATAAGACTGAGATATAGGGATATTTCCACTGAATATCTATAAAATGTTTCTGCAGAAAATATAATAGCTAGCTTTCAAATGTCTCAGTCAAAATATACCAATTAATAAGGGCTGACTGCAAACAGTTAAGTGGAAGCTATAAGGTGCCAGGAAAAAGCTATACAGAAAAAATCCTCTTAAATTAGACATTGAATAATAATGGCCAAAGAAGAATTAGAATGGCTTCCTAGCCTGTGGACTTGGGTTAGAATACATTAAACTACCTACACAAATTTCAGTTAGACTGAATCTTGCAATAATAAAAATGTCATTTAAAATGTTACATGGTTTAGAAAATGTTTTGAATTTTCGTTTAGCAATAGACACATAATGGATTTCAATTTTAACATCATATACACAAGAAAGTCCCTGTATAATCGACAGAATTTTTATACTGCAATCTTACTATACCACTTAAATCAAATTAATTTATTAACTCCACCATGAAGATGGGACATAAAATTGAAATGAGTGCAGCGTTGTCTGTTCACTAGCTTCCCTCACAACTGGCAGGCATTTTTGAAGATGACTTCCACTGAACATAATCAAGTTCAGCTGTGTTCAAACAGGACAAAACAACTCAAAAAAGTCTAGACAGTAATTAATTAGGAAGAATTATATTAGATTCCATGGTATACATTGTGAGGACATTTATATTTGGGGGTTTGTTGGTTCTAGGAGCTACCAGCTCCCACAGAATTGTCAATGCTCAACATTTTGAAAACAAATATCATTAATGATTCTAAATGCAAAGTTGCTGCCTTATTTTCTTCTCATGTTTTAAAAGTCAATAATAACCATACTTTTTTGGAAGTACTTTTTATGTGACTACTGTACATTAAACAGCAAAAAAACTCACATACACACAAGAATTGTGAATTCACACAAGAATATACTGTATCAATTACTTTCACATACTGTTTCTTAAAAATTTAAAGAGAGCAGAGCATGGGATAAAGCAGATTTCTTGCTTTTTCAAGAAAAGAGTAATTTGGCAACTCCGTTGTGTCTGTCACATTTTAGACTGCAGTTAGTTCTTGGGAAGGAATCAACTTCAGCAATCTTTTCCTCCTCCAAAACTCAAAAGTGTTTATTTTCTTTTATCGTGGTTTCATCACATCCAGCAACCAAACCCCACACAGCTTCTCACTCACTCCCCCAGTGGGATCAGGGAGAGAGTTGGAAGGGCAAAAGCTAGAAAAATTTGAGGGTAGGGATAAAAATAATTTAGCAGAAAAAGCAAAAGCCACACACAAGCAAAGCAAAACAAGGAATTTGGTCACCGCTTCCCATGGGCAGGCAGGTGTTCAGCCATTTCCAGGAGACCAGGGCTCCATCACACATGGCGGTGACTTGGGAAGGCAAACACCATCACTCCAAATGTCCCTTCCTCTTTCCTCCCATTTTATATACTGAGTGTGATGTCATATGGTCCGGAATATCCCTCTGGTCAGTTTGGGTTAACTGTCCCTCTGTGTCTCCTCCCAGCCTCCCACACACACCCAACTTCTTCACCAGTGTGGCACTGCAAAAAGTAGAAAAGACTTGTGCAAGACCTGCTCAGCAATAACAAAAAAGTGTCTAAGTTGTCAACTCAGTATTCAGCACACATTGAAAACACACCCCCATAGCAGCCATTGTGAAGAAAATTAATTCTAACTGAGCCAAAACCAGCACATCTTTCCAGTTGTGCATCTATAATATTACATCTTAAGTGTTGCTGTTCTTGATTAACAATTCCACAATTCTTAAGTTATCTGAGTGCTCAGTGCACTTTCACCCCTGCATTTATCTACTGTGTTCCAAAACTGACTTGTATCTCACCTGAGATTTCTTGACATGTTGTTTTCAAAAGCATATTTTAGTGAAGTGTATTGTTAGCATTTGCACTGGACTTTTTGAAAGGTATCTACACATAATAACTATTTGTTCACTGTCTTATTTCCACGTAAATTTGTGTTGTGTAGGGGAAAAAAAGGCATGATTTATTCTCACATCAAAGATAGCACTAGCCAAAAAAAAAAGTTTAGGAAGAAATAGAATGTTGCAAGGGTTTAGGTAAGATAAAATAGATATTTTCTAGCTCAAAAAGATCTCATATCCACACAGGGATTTTAGAAACATATATTGCCAAGTCTTACTTAACTACTTAACTTTATGATAAAAAGCTAGGTAGTTAAAATCCAGTGTAATCTCCCACATGGGGAATTTTTTGCTAGACTTATTCTTTATAACTCCCTGATAAGAGTGTATGTTACAAAGGTGTCTATAACCTACTTGCCCTAATCCTTTCGGAGAGTTATTGAGAGCAGGAGCCTAATCATCACTAAGAGTACATCCTTTGAAGGAGTCTTGGTTTTTTTTACCCTCATAAAGTCTAAAGCTAGCCTATTGCTTCTCTTCTACTGTTAGAGAAAATGCAGTGAGGGTATAGAAACACATTTTAATATTAAAACATTATTGTGAAATCTGAAAGAAAAAAATCAGCTCTGGATTTTGTATATGAAGATAAAGAGTTTGAGAATGCCACTGAAGAAAAAGTAATCAAATAATTTTCTCAGAATTTTGCTCTTCTCTTCATTACCCACCAGAAAAAAGGCCTCCTGGCATGTCTATGGACAGTAGTTTAGCAAATGAACTCCCAGTAGGCCTGGAGAGGGGACGTTCATCTGGGACAGAGCTTTAACATACCCAAGCAGTGATATCACTTGTAATGCAATCTGATGATTCTCTCTTCACTATGCACATCTGTCAGACCCTGATATAAACCGTGAGTGGCATACTACAAAATAAGTTTACAGTTACCTTAACACATCCTTTTGTCTGATGTCATTGTTTGCAAGTGAGACTGATTTAAAAAGAAGTAAAAAAACCCTGAGTTTGATTTCTGTGCTCTTGTTTACAAGAATTGAGTTCTGCAGTCCACAAGGAAATGTTAAAAGGAATTAGTAAATGAATCAGCACCTGTTAATAGAGAATAATGAGCTGAAATTTTCTTTGAAACTAACATTTTAGAAATCATATCTAGTGAAGTAAATTTTAAAATTATTCGTTTCATGGCTTAACAATTTGCTATAGTTTATTCATCACTATATCAGTCTCTAACTACAGTGGGAACCTATGCTTAGTGGGAAATTATAGCAGAAATTTATTCTCACAAAATATTCCTTTTGCCTCCATAGGCATTTTTTGCTATATTATAATACATGCACAACAATTCACCATTATCTGGCTTCCCTCAAGGATAACCTGCAAACAGTATACCTTCTCAAAATCATCATAAATCTACATCAAGCCAGGAGGGCTTTGGTTGTGTCAAACAAGTTGTAGCAATTAGCAATAACTATAGAATATTAGAAAATAAATAGAATATTAATAACTAATTTTTTCATCATATTCTGTCTGCAGTAATCCAATTGACCTCTCATGGATCTGGCAACCTCTAGAAACTTCTACAACCTGTTGTCTTCACAGCAACAGAGATGACAACAAATCTAGCAAACACAGTCTCTATTTTTCCACATTTAACAAGGACATCGAGTCCATTTAAAAATCTCTGCTTGTATATTTAATGGCATATGCTCATACACTAAAAAACCTCAAAGACCTCAACATTTGTCCTATAAACTTGCAATTTCATTCAAATGGTCTCTCTTTTGAAAATACACAATTAATTCTTCCAGAGATGAAAAGACCGAAATGCAACCAAAGTTAATTACAGCCTTGTTCATTTTAAATAGAATAACCTATTTCAATAAGCAATCTTCAAAGGGAAACAAAAATGCATGTGGAAGTCTTGTGAATTTGAGCAGCAAGACACTGTACTTAAATAATGTGTTTGCTCCCACATGGGTCCCAATTTTACATGTATTGGGAAATATTGGTTGTCTTATCACCTTTATTTCTTTAACTAACTGTCTTTAATCTAGACTGCAATATATGCACTTCAGAACCACCTAGATAAAACTCTGGATTAATAAGATACCTCATAGAAAGTTTCAGGTATTATATAGACACTCTGAAACGGAAAACAAAGAAGTAAAATAATCACTTCATGTCAATCACAATAAAAGTGGTTATATAACAAAATATGAGAATTTAATGCCTGATAAGCCTAATTTTTGAATTGTTCAATCTTTTTGATGACAATCATTCATATTTTGCAAAGTCTTCACACTGCTTTAGGTTTTTTAAGATGAGCTAGTTGAACAATTAGCTTTAAAACCCCTTAGAATACATGTAATTAATTCAACATCTGTCAGAAAAATACCCCACACACTTTTTCTAAAACGTGAAGGATCATTGCTTTTTGTAATGAAGAGAAGATTCCTCCAGGATAAAATTGCATCCTGTTGTTCTTACTAATCAGAATTTTAAGAGAGTATAAGTCTCTTATTTACCACAGATACTTTATTAATCTTGAGCATAAACAAATATTTTAACTAGTATTATAATCACACTTTTCCTTATGCATATTGTGTTTCTTCTGAGTGATGTTTCTCCACTGTTAAGACTTATCTGTTCCAGATCTGCTATTTTTACTGGGATTAACAACTCTAAAAGAGTAGTTTCTGATGTGTTCCACATTAACACTACAGGTTCCAAACAAATATGCCTGTTTCCCTGAGGACAGAACCAGTGGTTGCTCTCAGCGGCTTGATGACTACTCTGTTAAGATAAAGAGCTATCTTAGTCTCTAATGAGGAAAAGTTCCAATTCTCTCAGCCCTTGATTCTGAAAATATATCTACCCCTGCTTAGACTTCTTACAGTAAGTAATCCTAACAAAGCAAATAGAGAGACAACATTAAATATAGGTAGTGGAGGGAGCAAGTTTCAAGCTAAGAGCTTCAGTAAAGGAAAGAGAACATCATTCTTTTATGTCCAGAACAGAAAGATATATCGTATGAATCAGAAACCCTGAAATAACATAGTCCAACTATCAGAAATTAACTAATTATTTCACTGAAAAATCATCAAAATCATCAAAATTTATAGCCCACACACTGGATCCGTGGTCAGTATCCATTACATTTGCACAAGATCTATAAAAGCTTCAATTTTTCCTGTAATATTAGCAATCAAGGTCTTGCAGGTATCATATAACTTCAGTATAATATGAATCAGAACTTTGTCCAAGTCAGAGATACTGATTTTCTAGATATTTAGACGTTTCTAAGGAAGCTATTAAAATATACAAAATTGTCCCCCCAAAAAAGTAGAGTATGTGATTTTTAAAAACCTATTTCAAATTATTTTCTAAATTTATTTAAAATATGTATAAAATGAAGAACAAAACACACAAGAATGCTGAAAATAAATGTTTGGAAAGTACTTCGTAATGCTCCTTTAAAAGTCTCATATGTGTCCTTATAATCAGAGTAAAAGATTTAAATATATTTCACTGAAACTCTAAAGGTTTCATGGCTGGATGAGAAAGGAATCCTAAACAGTAGAATATGAAGTCATCAATAACTTCTTAAGAAGAGATCACAATTTCAAGTGTTGATATTTATTGTCTGTTAATTGTTTGCTGCTCTTTTATATGTTGCTGAAAATTTATTTTCATTTCAGAATATGGCATTCATTAAATTAATTAAATTCATTAAATTGAACCACACTGTTTTTAATTAAAATATGAAATAGCTCTTCTATCATAGCATTTCTCTCAGCAAAAAATTGTCATATCTTTCTAAAGAACTGAAAGGGAAGTATATGACGGTGAATGGGAGGGAATTCAAAACTCTGTTACTGACTGCCAGAAACTTCATGTGTGTGATTAAAAAGCAGTGGAAGGTTTAAAAGCCTAGTTGACTCCTTAAGGTCATGGAATATTGAAAAGAGGAAGGAGATATGCTAAGTGAAAAAAAAAGAAAATTAACTATGAGTTACCTACCTCCAAGACAATTTTCTTCAATCCCTATATAATCAGAAGTGTCTCTGAAGACAGCACTTCTTTTAAATGAAGAAAATACAATTTTACAAAATGGATCACACTATTCAACCCAAAGGCTTCTACATGTTTCACCACTGTGATAATTTAATAACTCCTCTGAGAGTGCTAACTTGCTTTACTTGTTGTACTTTTTAACCTTTGGTAGTTATAGAGAATTTCAAAAACAGTAAGTCTTCTTTGAAGCAGGAGGATAAAGCGCTCCCTTCTCCTCCACTACTCTATTATTCCTCTTTCTACTTTCCCCAAATTATATCATTCAAAAAGTGTTTCATAGACAAATCAATTTATCTGACACTATGATCCTCTCTAGTGCATTTCTTCAGATCATCCAAATAATGGAAGACATGTCTCATCCCTACACTCTCTCACCAAAACTCTGTACTAGAAGAATATATATGGTGTGAGATTAAACTAGGCTGTGGAGAGAGATGCTTCTTCTACCCCTATCTAGCTCATAAAATCCTATGACAAATTGGCCACTGATGGCCTCCACATTAACTCTTTGAACTCTCACCATTCTAGGAAGGTGGAAATCATATTTTGACATCCTTACCAACAGGATACAATGTAGAGCATATAGCAGCACTCACAGAAATCATTCACAAGGTTACACCTTTCCATCAAAGTAATACCCTGCCTTCTGCATCATAGTCCCTGGGCTACCATCTGTGAGCCTTTAGTGGAATGTGCAAAAACTGGGAGATTGAAACTCCTATTTTCTCTTGAGAGTCTCTGCTGAGCTTAAGCAGCTCCAGTACTCATAACTTGTACTTTCTGTCAAAAGAAGAAATTATGCTTTTGCCTCTTTCTGCTGATGACTTTTTTTTTCTCCCAAAGAGGATTGAACCAGGGAAGCCTATTAAAATTGTAAAAAACAGAACTTGCTAATAAGCCCATGGGAAGAGAATAGAGCCAAGTGGAGCTTGCACCTTTATTGTTTCTGTTTAGTTTAAAGATAAATGAGTAGCTAAAGCACAACAATAATTTTTAAATATAGTTTTAAAAAAATCATTCCTATTACGGCAATAAAGCATTTGAAGATACTGTTTAAATGTTTTCCAGCTTATAGATGTCAATTCTGATAACCAAATCTGTAAATCTAGCTGACAGGCTTAGTTTATAGCCACAAAAGAGAGCAAAAAGTACCCAAGTGTTCTGAACCTATCAACTGTGTGGAAATAGCATTATCTTTTTTGAAAATGTTGTCGCTTATGTGCATTTATTTGAAAAGTTCTTATTGGGTTTCTTGTAGGAGTTTTATTGCTTTGGCTTTCTTTCTTCACAGTGCCTATGTTATTTCTCTGGCTTATTATGAAATTAGATTTTTTCACTTTTCCATCTGTTCATTCAAAATTTCTCATTCCTTCTCACCCATTAGATCAAATTTCAGGCTGTCAAAATTTAAAGGGCCCCAGGACTAACTAAGCCTTTTACTAAATTTCAAAGATCTGCTGCTGCAAAATAGATATAGACATAGATATCAATATAGATATAGACGACAGATAGATAGATAGATAGAAAGATGATAGATAGATAGATAATAGATATGATATAGATATAGATATAGATATAGATATAGATATAGATATAGATATAGATATATAGATATAGATATATAGATATAGATATATAGATATAGATTGATATAGATAGATATAAATATAGATGATATAGATATAGATAGATATAGATATAGACATAGAAAGATAGATATAGATGACATAGATATAGACAGATATTTGAGTATTTTTGGTGTATATGGAATTTTGCAATAATGTAATATTTTCACTGTCCATTAAATATCACAACTCTTTTTAAATAATACTTCTTTGAAGATATGTCATTTGAACATGAATAGGCAAAGACCATGGGAATGTCTTGTAAAAGAGATGTGAAACACATTTTTGTTAATGTTTCCCTACTGAAAAGAGTGTGATGTAACTGGCCTTCTAAAATCAACTTGTTTTGCTGAAACTTTTGGATGCATGACTTCACTGATATCATCCATTCCTGTGCAATTATTTATGCAAAAAAAAAATCCATCACTATCATGCTCGAAGGATCCGACAAACTTTGCACACTAATACATGTGTTTGCAAGTGAATCACCATGATTTGTGCCGAATGAAGTTCAACAAAATTACAAAATCTTTTGCAATGCAGCTAATATGGCAGAATAATATGGGAAAATAAGAGGATTTTAATAAAACCATTTAATCTGGTAGATTTCAGTTGCTTTGGCATGCAGCTTTCTAAAATTGTGGAGTAATATCATAATAAAAATACTTTACAGCTAGAGCTCTAGTCCTTGTTAGCTGTTGGGATAGAAACATGGATGGATGGAGCCAGGATTCTCCTGACCTGTTCTTAGGCAATTTAAGATATTACCTTTGCCAAGGAAAGAGAAACCTCTAGCTTAGCAAACTAAAATACAGCTTTTTGTCTCATGTAAAAACTTGCTTATTGACAGAAATGAGTCTTGATCATGGACAGGTTGAAGTGAGGGAGAACAAATTCTCAAAGCAGCATAACAGCAGAGACATTAAAACATATATGAAGAGAGTTTTGGTTTTTTTAATTAAAGGGAAGACAAGAATTTTGAAATTGTCAGATTGAAATCTATGAATTATTAAATTAACAACTTTTAAAATTTTTCTCTCTTACTTCTTTCTTTTTACAGGCATACTTAGATATCGTGTGGGAGTTGGTGCAATTCCAACTCTATAGACCAAATTATTTCTTTTTTTTAATCTAGTGAAATCTGTGCATTCAAGGAGAGGCAGTACAGCTCTAATGAGTTATCCAGAACAAAGTTGTATCCTTACTGTATATCTGATGGTTTTTGCCAACTCCCACTTGCTGTGGAAGCAGAGATTTTATTCAATACAGTCAAATATGTAGGACAAAGAAGCTGTTCTTCCACCAGAAACTCTAGAACTAATAAATTATTGAAGGGAAGTCCAGAGGCAGCCAGCTGGAAGACAGAGACAATGATTTGATTCAAAATTCTCATGAGTCGAATTCCCCCAGTAACGTAAGGTTGGAAGATCTTTGATTTCTCTGTGCCAGTAATTTACATACACACGAAAATAACACAAATTATCAGTGTGACAAAGAACTTCTGCATCAGCAGCATTTTTCATGTACCTCACCTATGGAGCTGGATTTGTGTCACCCAGAAGAATGAAATATCCGATGAAAAAACATAGCTTGTGTCAAGAGGAATAAAAAAATCCCAGAGCTCTCCTTGGTCTGATCTGCTTTCTGGTGTGCATTAGTGTGACCTCAAGCATCCCCATACCATTATTCTCTGCCTTAGCACAGCTGAAAGCTCTTTAAGAGAAGCACAAACTGCACATGGAGGTGGAAAGTAAAGAATAAAATGTACAAGAGTCTTAGCCCAGATGTCGGTCTTCTAAAAAATTTGGTGACAGCCAGACCCTTGGGGATGGAACTGCTGCTTATATAGCCAAATCCCAGGCACAGTCTATCAGCTGTTCTAGCTAGTTGTTCGAAATTGCTGTAATCCCTCCTTCCCAACAAGCACACCCTTCACGCTGACAGCGCCATGGCTGGTTGTTCCCAGAGTATTTGAATTCAGAGGAAAGCACATTTTAGTAGTCTCCAAGATTTTATCCTGTAAATATTCTGAAATTCACAGATTTTGTAGACCATGCATATACAACACTGATTTTGTACCAAAAGTCCATGTCACCATACTTTTTCTCTCTTTGTTCAAATACGTGTCACCTGTATTTAACCGTCCTTGAAAATTATTCTAAATACAACAGCTTCTTTATCATCGGGCCATACTTTAAAGTTCTAACCATGTTAAACTTTCCTTTAGTAAAAAAAACATGACATATACTAGCTTTGATTCTGCTTACTACATTTCCCATTTGTGATGGGGAGAACCAGTATAAAATTCACAGTAGGAGGAGACAGGGAAACAGCTGAAATCATACCTCTCTGATGAAGTAAAATCCATTTTATGCATATTTCTCAGGAGAAGGAAATCTAATGTCACTGGAAGAAGATTATTTGATCAGTAATACAAATCAGGAAATAAATACACTGTTGATATCAGTAGTAGTTAGGGAGGTTTCATCACTTGATAATCTGATGTATCCTTTGCACCATAGAGCAGCTGCCATCACTGCGTAAAGGTAACATGAATAAAAACTTTACGGTATACTCATAATCCATCTTGTTAGGTGTATGGGTTGTGGAAATCAAGCAAAGATTAAGAGCAAGGGATTGAAAACAGTCATTCTAGGATTTTGGTAATGAGAAGGAGTAATGACAGCTAAAAACTCCAGCAAGAAAAAAACCCCAACACAACAAAAAATGTGCAGCTTATATTTGAAGCTGTCAAAAGACTGTAAGAAAGGATTATAAACTGAAGTTACAGTCCAGTGCATTTAGTTGTCATCGGGTATGACCCTTGTAGCCAAGCATGCCACTGTGCTCATCATCATTCAGTTGTCTCCGGATTACACATTATATTTTTCATGGCTTTAGCAATTCTCCTTGAATGGCAGTAAAAGGAACAGGAATTGTACAGAATATTGGAGTGACTGGTACATTAGGTTGCTCTAGAGATGTGAACTGTGGCGGACAGATAGAATTTGTTTTAATGTACTCTTATGAAGGGATTACTCAAGTTGTTACAGTGATCTGGAAGGTTCAGCTGGTTTCTTTACTTGTAGGGGACAAAATCCACATTATAATTCAGAGGCAAGATTCTGCATATTAGTAGAGTTTATTCAAACAATGCTGATGTTTCAATTAGTGTGATATTCTTCTCCAGCTCTCTCCAACTCCCACCCTCAAGCCTCCACCTTATTTCAGGAACAGATATCTTTAAGAGACAAAACGCAAATACCAATCGTGTAAATTTTGCCTCAGGATTACTGATTTAGCTTTCAAGCAAAAAAAAATATGAGAGTCTAGATGCCTTGAAAATGTCAAGACCGTTTTCCTTTAAATTTTTGTATAGATGCCATTGCCAGAATGCTTCAAATACTGGGTATTTCCTTACTCAAACACTGTCAGGTGAATGAAAAATTACTCTAAATGTGTCCTTGAAACCATCAAACAACACTATTTTTTTATGTTGATGACTAAGAAAACTAAAGAGCACAATAGAATTCAATAAAACAACCATGATCATTATGTCAGAAAGAAGTTTGCTCTCACTGGTACAGAGCTAGTGAAGTGATGGATGCATGAGATGCACAAGATAATTGATAACCAGAGGTGTGGGATGCTGCTTTTCAAACTGAGCAGAAAACTCCATTTAATATCTATTCAATCATAAAAAATTGTAGAGCCCCGGAGGTGTCAAAAATATGCTAATACACACATTCTAGTTTGCACTTGCATCATGGTTCTGCAAGCAGAGAGGCTTCTGTGCTGTGATCATTTTCCTACTGCCAAAACAGCATTTCAATGAACCAAAGAAGGAATAGCACATCCTCTTTTGTGGGATAAGGTTTTTCTATGCCTCTTCAGCAGTAAATATGTTTTGTTTTGATTATCTGTTTTTATATTGTTGTGAAATATGTGGATTTAGGCAATTAATTGTGTTTATAGTGATGGAAACGAGATTTATTGATCTCAGTTCCGCTTTGTGAGTTCTATTTTGTACAAAATGCTGAACATAAGTACCTAGCCACTTACACTGTCATTCTCTCCACACCTGGGACTCCAGCCATGCTTCTAATATATGAACTAAGACTTTATTATTGGAATTTTCACTGTGAATATGTATTATTCTCCACTGTCTTGAAGCCATTATATTCATTTATATTTCTGTAAAAAAATATGAAATGTAACCATTTGGTGGTTCAAGAACATACCAAAATAAAATAAATACAGTAATCAAAGTAGTAAAATACCTTCAATTTCATCTGAAGCTTAAAAGCCATTAAACTAAAGTATACAAGCACCTAAAGTGTATTTGTGTAAGCATATATTTTTAAATTAAAATTGAGTATGCTATGTAGAAAACATTCTAAAAACTGGAGATTCTTCTCACTTGTTCTAGTGGGTTTTGGATAACATTCAAAATAATTCAACATTATGATAGTTCTAAAATGAAGATGATTAGTTAAGCAAGATATAGGTGAATTGAACATCTTTTTGTTTTCCCATTTTTCTTTTTTAAGTTTCCTGTGGCAGGACAGATTTTACAAGAATAGAGATAGTGCTGAAGGCAATCTCACCCCTGATATATTGCAGCTATACTAATTACCAAAGACTGGGAACAGCCTTGCCCTTAATAGGGCACAGTTGTGTCCAAAGAGGATGGGAGTTGTGAAAGAGTGGGTTAGCTAGTCTGTTGGAGTGTGTAAAGTAGAAGCCTCTCTGAGTCCCTCAGAGAGAGAAAAGTATGCAGGGATTGAATTAAAACCTTTAGAGAAATTAAAATATATTAAACCACACAGACATGAAGTAGAAATGTAAGTTTTAGTTTTAAGTAAGTAGGAATATTATTAAGTCACATAGATATGAAGTAGAAGCTTAAGTATTAATTTTAAGTAAGCAAGAATATATTTCAAGTGCCTTAAGAGAATAAAAAGCCCTAAAGTCTAGTTAAAAGTACAAGCAGCCTAAAGCCTAGTTAAAAGTTTAGAAACTTAACCCTAGATATAAGAAAAAAATAGCAGAACATTACTTGCATTTCTAGATAGGACAGATAGAACCATTTACGTGAATAGGAAGAAGCACATGAATAAATTATGTGTAAGAATTGATACTACTTTTGTACTACAAGAATTAAGCTCTGATAGGTGTAGGAAGAAAGTTTTAGATACTTTTTAGCTTATTGAATGATCTATGAATAAAACCCCCTGTACTGGGGTGAGACACACACACACACACAGAGAAGAAGAAATGGGAGAAGAAGAAAAGGAAGAAGATATAGAAGAAGAGGAAATATCAAGGATCTGCTACTGCTGCCTCTGCTCAGAAAGCTTTAGCATGGACTTCTAACACTCTGAACACTTTGCCTTTGATGCATTCATTCTATAAACAACTTTACAGCAAACAACTCCTGCTCGTGTCTCTTTGAAGACCCGTGAAAAACTCAACACTGGCCAAGAGCCAGCTGGAGTGTGCTGGCTGTGCTGTGGGGAGGAAGGGTCAGGTGGCCATGCAAGGGACAGAGAGGCTCAGGTGGTCATGCTAGGGCAGGAAGGAGTTAGCTGGTCCTGCAGGAGGGAGAGAGAAAAGTCGGTGTTGTGTGGAGCTGCCCAAGGAAAGGGCACAGAGAAAAGGTGTGAGAGTTGATAAGATAATAAGGAGCTGATGCCTGGAACCTTCTTCTGTGTCAGTTGTGCCTCTGCCATCTGTTTCCAGTTTCAGAATAAACAAGGTGTGAGTTTACAAAAGAAACTAAAATCAGATGTTGTGGAAAGACTGTGCTGTCTGATCAATTATGTTCCCAGTATCTTAAAAGGCATAGTATTAAAATATAAAAATATGCAACATCACAATTAAACTTGCATTGCAAATAAATGTAATCTGTTTATTTTTAAGTGCCTTGGTTACAGTGATTATGAAGAAATTATTTTTTGACTGCCATAAGGTAAAGCTTTGTGATTTAAATGAAACAAAATGAAACATCAGCAGCTTTCAATATGTTTTTGAAATGGCAATAAGAATTTTGTTTTACTTTAGGATGTGATTAGGTATTTGCAGGATGAGCCTAGTTATTTTGGAGAAAAAAACAAAAGAAAAAAAATCACTTTTAGATACACTGCAAAATTAAATATAATAAAATAACAGTAAATACCTATTAAATGAATAATTTCCAATTTCAGCCTACCAGAAGAAAATTTTATAGTCTTTTAAAAGTCATTATGAAGAAGTTTTGTAGGCTATTTTAAGCTAGTAGTAACTGTGTTTATCAGGCTCCTAGCCTAACAATTAAGGTCTTATTAAAACTCATACCTTGCAAAAATAATCTAATGTAAATCATAAATTCTTTCAGTGGATATTCTTATTCCCAAGTGACACTGTGTATACTCATATTTTGTATATATGAACTCATAGGACAGCAAACAGTTGTGTGAAGCTGGGCTTTAAAAGATGAGTTAAAACTCAAAAATCCCAGGCAGACTGAATTTGCTTCTTAGTGCCATTGTAAAATGTTCATTTCTAAGCCAGAAGCCAATTCCTGTGAGCAGCTCAGAAACAGCTGCACTCTCTCAGAGCAGGCACTTTTGGCAATTGTGACTGACCAGTCGGTCTCAGGACCAGGCACTGCACTCTGAACCAGAGAACAGCAGATTCTCATCTGAAATCTCTGATGTCTGCAGTATTAACCTGAATATAGAATAACCTCCCAGACTTACTCTGTGCTTTGATGTTTCTTTAGTGTTTGAACACTATCAATCTACACACCAGATTTTGAAAAAAACTTTATGTATATGTCTTTTTAAAACAGGACAATACCCATGACCCTTCAGTCCTGTAACTAGGTAGTGATTTGCAGACCAAAGGCATTGCCACTTAGCCTCTCAGATCACAAAGCCTCAGGGGAAAATTGGTTGCGATTTCTTTATATATTGTTTTGGAAATACACCACAAGACAGAGACATCTTGGGAGTCAGTAAAGCATCAAGGACTGCTTTCAAAGCAACTAGGATTGAAACATGTGCCCTGAGATGATTATTAAATCTAATGTTCATACATTTGCTCTCAAGTGTGATGATTTTTTGGTAACTCTCATAATGTCTGATACTATTTTTCTGAAAGCCAAACAGCAGTATAATCTACCTCTTCTATCCTCAGAAACCTAAGTTCTGAACAGACATCATTTCTGAAGATGGAAGACTTGGCTCAAATAAAATGTTTCAAATATTTGAAGGCCGGTTTTTGTAGGTTATAATATGTTGTTTTTGAAGCAGTAGGCACAGTGTGTTTTCTTTTTATGGATGTTTTTTGAGCAGTAGACACAGTATCACAAATCAGAAAAACTTTGAGCTACTATGGTTAATGAAACAATACTCTCATTGAACCATAAGCTGACTGAGTGCAACCTCTTGGTTCACTCCCTGTAGTAAATTAAAACGTTGATTTTAACCCATTCTCACAGTTATCTTGTTTGATAACAAGGATTTAGTCTAGAGAAGACTGAGAGGGGATATTAATGCACATAAATATCAGAGAGGCAGGTGCCAAGAAGACAGTGCCAGACTCTTTTTGGTTCTACACAGTCACAGGACAAGGAGCAATATCCATAAACTGAAATTCAATAAATTTTACCTAATCACAAGGAAGAACTTCTTTGCATTGAGGGTGACAGAGCACTCTGTCACCTGCCCAGGGATGTCCTGAAGTCTCCCTCACTGGAGACATTCAAAACCTGGATGTGTTTCCATGTGACCTGCTCCAGGTGACCCTGCCTTAGCAGGAGGGTTGGACTGGATCATCTCCAGAGGGCCTTTCCAACCCTAACAGCTCTCTGATTCTGTGATTTAGGGTTATTTATGTTATGTCAATTTGCTTCATAATTAGGAACAAATTGGGGAAGCTAAAAACCTGTGGAAATTTATTGATTTACTGAAATTGGACCACTTTGGATTTCTCTCTTTATTCCTGTTTGTTAGTGAATTAATTTTCTTCACAGCAAGCCAAAATTAGTAAACCATTTCAGCTTTGTTTTAAAGCCTGAGACTTAATAGATGTTAAATTTAAGGAGTATTTCCTGGATAGAAGACAAGTTATGATGTCTTGGTGGACATAAAAGGACACTGTAGAGGAAGAATGATAGACCTCTGCATCTATACTCTTAAGATAAACACAGTGTGGCTGGACTTCCAGCATAAAGGGAAATGAAAAACTGATGAACTGTGAAAGAAACTGTATGAATAAAGAATTTATTTAATTATTGATAAAGAAAATGAGCTGATGCTACAGAATGGATTTGGAAGGTAATTCTCAAGTGAAGAGGAGAATTGGTAGCATGGATTTAAAATAATAAGCATCAATTCACTGAATAACCTGATTATGAAGCAACAGATAATATAATATTTCAAGGTCATGATGGTAGATTATGAATTTCATTCAAATTTACATCTCGTGAAACAGAATGCCAGCTGTCATGGAAAGAATGAAAACATGGGATCCAATGCCTGATAATCAGAATGTTGCCTGCTCTTTGATTATTTTTAAGGCTGAAAAATAAAAGCAGATATATTCTACAGAAATGTTGTCCACACCCCTAACCTCTTTTTCTTTAACGATGTACCTTGGCTATTAGGCTATAAGGTGTAAATCACTAGTTCTACTTTGTTAAGTTCTTCTCATTAATTGTTTGCAGAGTAACATCTTTTTGGGAAGGATGCACAAATTGCACAAACCCTGACTGCAGTATTTCCAAATATTGTCTGAGCATTCTGCAGGAGAGGTGGTCATCTTTTGGTACAAGAAGGAGGCAAATGTAGCTTTCTCTTCCATAGCCATGAAGTTGAGTTTATATGAAAGCTTAAATCTTCTTTTCCCACAAACTTTCAGAATTAAAGCATGAACCTTTTTATATAGGGTAGCTTAGGTTTGTGGATGTAAGAAAAAGTTTTACTCTTTGAATCCCAAATTCAATTTGCAGCCACTTGAGGTCCAAAAACTTGGGAACGAGATTTTAGATGTACTTGTATTCTTGTACTAGGATGATTTTAAGCATTTCTATCTGCAGGATTCAGGATGCTGTGAGCTGAGTTTTATACATTTTCCTCTTCCCATCCTGTATAAATAAGAAACTAATGTCTTTTATACCTTTTCCTGACATACTATCGTTTTTTCTTTTTTTTTTGTACTTGTAGTCTCTGCATTACTTTTTAGGCTCAGCACTGAGCCGTTTGTAGTTTTAATTCATTAGATATATAATAAAATCTTACAATAATTGCTGTTGAAATATGCTAACATTGTCAAGAGGTGACCTTTCAGGTCTCAATAACACTCGATGTCATAAATAAAAAAAACACCTTTAACTATTAACAGAGTTTCTGTCCTCTTTCCTGTAAATTAAATACAGTACTGCACTCTTTCCAGTCATAAAACACTACAGAATTTTTTTTCATTCAAGACTTCTAATACATTCATGTAATGAATTTATTTTATTGTCATATTTATAGATAATAGAGGCTCATTATAAAAGTTTAACTTTCTATATTCATATTTTATACATGTACATTTGTTGTGAAGCATATATATTCATTGTAGGACTACAACTAATAGAACCAATTTAAAAAATAAGTGTAAACTTGCTTTTAACTACACACTGCTTGATTACATGGAAAATGTATTGGAACAGAAAGAATGGTTATGCCTATCTGTTTGTTTGTACTACTGTTAATTCTATAGAAATTCTATTTTATATTTCTAATGCGTCTACTTTCATTTTCTGTAGTTTGATTTTTGGTAGACATATAATAAATTACAAATCAGTCTGCTTTCCAATTTTTCTTCATCACGATTTCATTTATCTTCTTGAAGACTAGTACTATTTCTAGTACATAGACTTCCTTCATTTCTCTGGTGGTCATTAACTATTCTGATATCAGATTGTGAGGAAAGACTATGCCATGTAAGCTCCTGTTCATTTTTGTCGTTGCTGTACCTGACCACCCTCAAGAAGACTAAGCAATGCATCTGTGTACCTGCCATATATAATCCATGCTCTCATTCTCTGCCCAAGGAGAAGAATTCTGTGTGTTGCAGAGTGGTTCTTTCTGACTCCAAACTCACTGCTGGAAATTTTTTGGAGAATTTTTTGGCAGATCGCTATTTGCTTATTACTCTAGGACAATCATCAGATGCATTTCCTCAAAACAAGGACCACTACAACCACTCCCACATCTTCTCAGGCTATTCTCTGTCTTTTGTTTCTTTCATGTTATGACAACAATGAATCCAAGATAAATAGCTTAATGTACAAATGGAAGATACTGATTAATTCATGTCCCTAAGCCAAAATATCTGGTTTCTAGCAAATGCATTAGAATGTTTCATTCTGATCAAGAACTGGCAAAAAAAAAAAGGTAAGGCCGCTCAACTATGCAAATTTTTATATACAGTCATATCACAAGATATTTCTAAACTCCCTTTTTGTATTTTGACAATAGGCTAAAAATAAAACATAATCAGAATAACAAATTAATTTGAAATCAAATTCTATTGTAAATATGCCCTAGAATTGCAACATTTCTATGAGAAGAGAAAGCAGAGCTGAGAAGGTAAATCAACTTCTCTTGATTTCTTTTCAGTGCAATCTACATTTTATTGTATTTGTATTGTACTTCCATAGAAGAGAGTTAAAGTATAAAGAACAAAAGAATACAACTGTTTGACAGGATTTTCTAGGCTCTGTTTTGAGATATTTTACCCTCCTGATTTTATTGAAGATTCTTGAGAGGCTCCCAGGAATCCTCTGAGGAATCTGAAGGTATCACTGCTCCCAGGTAAGGATAGCCACAGCAGCCTTAACCTCTGTCAACCTTTGTAGCAGCCTCTAGTAGTATTTAAGAAGATCCCAGCTGTCCTTGATCACAAAGTGCTTGAAGCTTTTGTTTCTTCTAGCCCTTGATCAGGGAAAATCAGGCACCTTTGGCATAGCTAAGAGGCTGTAATCAGTTTGTACATCAATTTGGGAAAAGAAGAAAATTTAAAATGTGGGGAATTAGCAAGTCTGCTCAGACTGGCTCTTGCATTCTCGTGAGCAGCAGTGGTGTAACCCAGGGCAGCTTCTGGTAGTTGTCAGAACTGTCCCTGCAGTTGTGATGCCCTTGACCCAGGGTGGTTCAGGAAGAGAGAGCAGCTCTGCAACAAGACTGAAGTTGTGAGGGAATGCTGTCAAATGAAACAGCTGAGCTGTGCTGATTGAGTCTGACACCCAGAAGGGAAAAAAACCAGTCAGTTATGGCAGTGGGAGCCTTCTTGCTGCAGAGGATGAAGGTCCCTGTCTGTTTTCCTGACCTGTCATCTAGGGAGGTTTCCCATTTAGCAAAGAGAATTCAGAGAGAAAGGAAGATGATGATCCAAAAGCAAATAAGAAACGGGTGAACAGTGGCTATGTGAACAGAAAGGTTCTAAAAATTGACAAGGTAGGGCTCAAGTGGGATTGTCCCAAGTATATATATGTCAGTCTTAGATCAGGACCAAGAACATCCTTGTTGACCAGTAACTCTTGTACCAGTCTTAATTAACTGAACATATTTATTTCAAACACTTACTGTATGTACCTTTGTCACTTCAAGAGCCTGTACATAACTTAGCCTGTTTTCTCATGACAAAGTGCCAATATTTGCTCCATTTTTCTTAAACTTACCTCAGAATTCATGTTATGGGAGTAGTTTACTGTGATTTTTAAGTGATTAACTCTTTGCAAAAATCACACTTACTTCAATTGATAACTTTAAATAATTAGCTAGAAAAGTAGTTTCTCAGAGAGAAATCTGCAATCATTGGCAATATGAGGAAGCTAGAAACCACCTAGCAGTTTGATCTGCTGACTTTCTTGGTACATCCAAAAGTAAATCCATTTTCCCCAGAATTTTGAATACACTAGGATTAAATGTTTTCTTGTAAAGCATTGATCTTTTGATGAAGATTCATTCTTGATTTGATTGGACTAGTTGGACAGTACAATGATACTAGCTGGAATGCAGTTTTGACTTTTTCTTAGAGATTACAGCAGACAGCTATAAAACCAATAATAATAATAATAATAATAATAATAACAACAACAACAACAACAAATCCAGTGCTAAAAGTTCCATTTTGTCCCTTCGTGAAAGCCTAGTGAAAACATTCACAGAGGTTGAACAATCACAGTAGAAAGTAAAATATAATGCCAGATCTTTAGTCACCAACTAAAATCCCTCCAGACTTGAATTGTTTGCTCATGTGTATTTTCAGTCTTCACTTGTTATTGAGAAACAGAAAACAGCATTTGATATCAAGCCAGGGCATAAAATTCCACCTTATAAAAGATGCATTTATTCAATATGTACAGTACAATATCTATTCCATTTTTATTTAGCCAAGTTTCAGAATACACTCATTCCAGAAAAAATGTTTAAAGGAGAAAGTTCAAAAGCATAGTTAGCCCTCCTCAGTACCTTCAAATTACTTCTCCACTAATTTAAACACTAATTGCTATGGGGCTACTTCTGATCACTGATGATTAAAATATTTTACATAAAACGTTTTTCAACCTTTCACTTACTGGGAAAGAGCTTTGGAATTGTTTGGGATTTTTGTCTGGAGCTAAACTGATAAAGAAGTACAGTTCCTATTTAGGAAATTAAATTAGTTTCTGAAGCATAATTTCTTCATAATTATCTATAGTGAAAGATTCATACTTGAAGTCTGACTGCCTCCTTTTACTAGTGTACAGTATGTCAAAGTGAGGGATGTGTCATGGTATGAATCCTAGGACAACAGGGACAGCATTGCCTCCAAGTGGGGGAAAGAAGGAAACATGTTAAAGGAGTGTGCTCTAGTTTAGCAAACCCAGTGACCAAAATGCCTAACCTTGGATACAGTCACTTTCTCTTCTTTGAAGTGGCCTTAATAATCAACATCCTCTATTTCATCCCATGGTTTCACTTCAAGTAAATGGTGGAATTAATTGGCCAAGCCCCTCTACAGTAACAATAATTTTCTACTAAGATACATTTTCAGTTTAGGAATCACCTTGAAGAAATTTTTTTTTCTTAAAAAAAAAGCTTTAAAAACTCTTCCGAGTACCTTTGTGACTGTATTTTTACAGGGGAAAACTATGGCTGTGGCTTCAGGTGGTTCAAGGTTTTCCTTATTAAAACTTTATCTAATGTTGAATTTTTTTTACACTTGGTTCTCAAGTAGGAAAATTTCAAGGTGGAAAATTTTTGGAAAAGTCCATTAGTAACATGAACAGTAAAGGTTCACTACACATCAGTGTAATAATGTGTACTATAGCAAATTCTTTTAGGAATTTTCAGTACCATGACAATACCATTTCCATCTAGCAGGCACGAGCTTCCTTGGAGCTATGACAAAAGTCATAGTTTCATACACAGTTAAACCCCAGTAAATTACTTCACTGTGAGGTAGTGAGACACCCAGACAGGTTGTGCTGTGGATATTCAGTCCCTGGAAGTGCTCGAGGTGAAGGTAGATGGGACCTTGAATGACATGGTCTATTGAAAAATGTCCCTGTGCATGGAGTTGGAGTAGACAGACTTTACAGGTTCCTTTAAACTAAAATCATTCTACAATTTTATGACTTTCTGTTAAATTATTTTCACAGGGATCAATAAAACTACATTTAGAATATGTGAAAATATATATTGTTTTTAAATATTTCTATTTTTAGATATGGCTTCATGAACTTTTGGCATGCTGTTAAAATAAGGCAGCAGTTTTAGGATAAATTGGCCCCAAACATTGATGACAAACTATCTAAATATCATTATATCTAACATAGAGTCTTCTATGATGGTTTTCATGTACCAAAGCTTATGTTTTGATCTCAATAACAAAATCCTGAGGCAGTCAAGTGTTAACTTGAATCACTATTGAAGATTTGACTTCAGGAATCTGAAAATGGATTGTTCGTAGAGTGTGTGTTAATATTTCAGGAGTCTTGAATAAATAAGAAATTTATTAATCAATTAATCATAATCCAATGATTAATTAAAAGTAGTAAAATCAAATCACATTCTATAATAAATTAATCTTTCATTTTTTTCCTTGAAGAGAAGAAAAAATATGTACTTGAGAAAAAAACTATATGATGTGTTAAGAGAAATGCCTTTTTCTCCTATCCAGAAAATTTTCTCAGAAACCCTACAGAGACCTCTGTGAAATTGGTGTAGGAGGACAAAGATAGGAAAACCCAGATCAACTTAAGAGTAGGTTCTTGGTAATCACCTTTTTGTACTTTATATTTATCTGGCTTGAGAGGGTGTGCTCTTCATATAGTCATAAATTTTAATAAAATTATTAATATTTGATGTGGGGTGGGAAGTGACAATTAAGAGAGATGCCTATATCTATATTTAATAGTAAGCTTATGCTGAATTCTGTGTTTGTCATTTAATTTCTATATTAACAATACAAACATAAAATGCATGCAATGAAAAAAAACAAGGTAGATCACTAAGTTTTCTGGGGTTTACACCATCTAATTCACAAGTCTGAACGGATCTCAGTTGAACTTATGTCATTTAGGATCACATCAGAGATGAGAAAAAACTCAAGACATTTTGTGGCTGGTTGGGATGAGGGTGTGGAATGGGGAGGGAGCAGTTTAAGGATGTCAAGCAAAGGCAAACATTATAGTTTCCACCACAGTTAAATAGAAAATAACTATTATGACTTTGGAATACCTTTTGTCAATGTGTTTTTACTCTCCCTTACTCAAACTAATTAAACTAAGATAGTTAAAAATCTACTAATGATTTTGACAACCCTGGCTTTGTAAGGTCCCATTCAAGACTGGGTTTAATTGATCCTTCACAAAGACAACTGTGTTTTTTTCAAATCAGACCACTCAGGTGCTTCCAGATGGGCCCCAGCATGCTGCACAATCAAAATCACTACTCAGATTCTCAAAATCATGGTTAGAGGTGCCTAGACCTCATTAAGAGCATGTTTATTATTCAGAAGCAGACCCCTCATTGCAATAGGTAATGTGAGTCCAACAGGTTTTTTCAGTAGTGCAGACTACTCTCAGAACAGCAGCAGCAGCAGCAAAGCACTCTGCCCTTGGTGGCTGCATCTTACAAAGTCATGGCAGATGAAAACTAGCAAAATGAATTCGTGTCTGATGGGTTTTTTTTGCCATGACAGCTGTGCTTTGAAGGTGGGCAAGCCAAAGAAGTTAAGTTTGGCTCACACAGAGTGTTTGGCTCTGAATCAGCTCTGTGCCCATACATGTGAATGAGCCAAGCTAGTAGGAATATTTTGGCATTACCTTCTGGCTGTCACAGTGACCTTATATATCACTTCACGCATTCTCCCTTTTGTATGTGTATAATCAGTTCCAATGGATCGACTAATGTTTTGGCCTGAGTTTGTCTTGGCTCTGGTTTCAGATTTTCTGGCCTGTTTATACAAGTTGCATCCAGCAGGCCTATAAAATTCATTAACATATATTTAAGAATAACTAACATACATTTTTTATGCTCTAGAAAATGGGAAAAAGGATAAGGGATAAATCTGAAGAAAAGATGTTGAAAATAAAATAAGCAATGAAATTAACAAAAGAACTTCCACATTTTCAATGTATCAAAAAATGTCAACAAAAATTTTTCCAGTTGCTCAACTTAACTATTATGTACGTGAAATGCACAGGGCTCTATGTGTATTCATGCACATTCATATATTTATATGTGGGGTGTATGTATGATTGATTGTCAAAATATTATGTAAGAATGAGGAGAAAAAATCATTGTCAGTAAGTTATCAGCAAGGAAAGAGTAGAGTATAATAGTTTTCTTTGCCAACACTGGAGGAAGTTGTTTCAATGCAATGTCATTAGTCTCTACTCAGAAACCGTAGGCTATAGTTTTAGAACATATTCTGTTACATAAACTATATATTTTCACAGAGTAGTTCCATCAATAACATTTCCTGATGTTAAATTAGTCTGGTGATTAACTTTTTGAACTTAGACAATATAGATATATATATATATATGTTGTGGTTTATATGTATATACAAACATGTATAAACACAAATATATATATATATATACATGTTGTGGTTTAACTCCAGCTGGCAACTAAGTACTACACAGCTGCTTCCTCACCACGAATTCCTCCATGGTGAGATGGGAAGAGCAATGAGAAAGGTAGAACCTTGCATTGAGATAAGAACAGTTTAATAATTGAAATAAATAGGAGGAGGAGGGAGAGAAGGAGAAGGAGGAAGAAAAAAGAAGAATAAGGCGAAGAAGGAAGATGAAGAAGGAAGATGATGATGAAGAAGAAGAAGAAGAAGAAGAAGAAGAAGAAGAAGAAATGAAAAAGTAATAAGTGAGATAATAAAAAGAGAAGGAGAAATAACACCCAAAAGAAATAAGTTATGCACAAAACAATTGTTCACCACCCTATGATGATGCCCACCCCAGCAATGATTGGTGTGTGTTCTCCCAGCAAAATCCCCCTGTAAAGATACTGGGTGTGGTGCTCTATGGCATGGTGGAATATTCCTCTGGACATTTTGAATACCTGGCCTGGCCCTGCTGCCTCCCAGCTTCATGTGCAGCTGATCACTGACTGATGGTCAGAACTACCTAGAAAAACTAAACCATCAAAGTGTTACCAACATTATTCTCATGCTAAATCCAAGCTATAGCACTGTACCTGCTTCTAGGTGTAAAATTAACTCTGTCTCAGATGAAACAAGGACAACACAGTATTGATTATCATAGAGTAGTAAATGAGTCCTAATGTTTATCACTGTGCTATTATATATACTGGTATAAACTGGTAGATATTTGTAATTATTTTTAAATCCCTGCAGAACTTCTGCTATCTGAGATTGATTATTTTGGACACAAGATCTGAATTGGTACAACAAATAATAGTAATAGCAGTTATTAACCACAGTAAAGAAATTAACTTCACTGGATTAAACACAACACACAAATATATTAAAAAATCCTTATTATAAATAATGCCATCTGAATAAGGAAAAGTAACCCACTATCCCTCAGAAAGTTGTATACTCATTATATTTGATATTTCACCATAAGGCCTTAAAGAAGAATATGATTAATTGAAAACTAAATAGGTAAACTCACAAAGAGCTATTATTCTAAAAAATATTCTTCTATTAAATAATAGAAATTATTTTTCATGTTATGATGGGAAAATAATAGTAATAAAGAAAATAATAAAGAAGTTTATTCATATTACTGTGCACTATGTCTTCACTGAGGCTTGGAGGAAACATCTCTTGAGTTCAAATTCTGGGTCCATTTAGTGTCTCTTCACTCTGCTGAATTGTGATGAGGATATACACAGCAGGGGTTATATTGAGGTCACCAACTGATTTCATTTAGGATAATTCACTGTCAAATAGTGGCAACCTATACTGTGACCTTGAGATGGACTGAAACCAGTAAGCCAATGGCTAAGGAGAAAAATAAAATAAAGAATCTGTCCTTTCTCATTCTCTTGAGTGAAAAAGAATGGAAATAATTTAAACGAAAGTAAAAAAATCTCACTTTTTGAATAACTTAGAATCCTGAGAATGAGCTTTCATTGCTTCAACTGGAATAGCTTATCAGCCACTTTGACTCGGGTTCATCTGGCTAGCATACAGTTCAAGCAGAGAAAAGGATGCCTCCATAGTGGAATTAAGACCTTAGATACCTAAGCCAGTTGCTGAAACTTAGAAAAGATGACTCAAAATCCAAACCAAAGTTCTGTGTAACTAAAAAATAAAGATTTCAAAACTATCTACAGAACTTGAGATTTATAACTTTCATTTGAGATAACTTTTGTCTCATAATTTGAGATAAATTAATAATCTATTAATTCTGTTCACTGAACAGTTTTCTATTTTATGCACTGAATATAGTTTGCTGTATAAATGCATCAATATTTTTTATATTTAAAGGGAAAAACAGAAAATGGCTTTTTAGTTTTAAAATCTCCATTCACTGAATTTTCAATTTCTCATAAAAAAAAAAAAATAAAATCTGTTTAGGAACAGTGGAGGTGGGTGGTTTTTTTTCTGCAAATTCTATTCCTAAGTGTTAAAAACTGGTGGACTTCTGGATCCAGGCAGGGTTTTCCAGCCTGGATGGCCACAGTAACAGCCTGGTAGATGTGGCTGATGTGGTTCCCTGTGTATTTATGAAAGGAAAGGAAGCTGCTTGCTACTTAATAAGGATATATTGGATGGTGAAAGCCTGAGCATGATGAAAATTAAATGGCATAAGTGGTGGAGACTCAACAAGAACTTCCTGGAAGGCAGATAATTTTCTTCATAATCTGCTGTATGATTCTGTGTTTATTACTTGTGACTGAAATAATGTTGATAACACTCCAGTGTGTTTGGTACCTGCTTCTCACCATAACCCTTCAGCTGGGAGATGGGCAACAGGCTGGGAGAGGTCACAGCAGGGACAGCTGACCCCAGCTGACCAAAGGAACATGCTGTATCCTATTATGTTGTGCTCAACAGTGAAACCTCAGGGAGAGGAAGGCAAAGGAGGCATTAGCAATTCTTGTTTATGGAGTTTCTCTTCCCGAGTAACCATTGTGTATGCTTTCCAGAAAGTGGCTAAACATCTGCCTGCTGACAGGAGGTAGCAAATAAAAGACTTATTTTGCTTTGCTTGCACACAGAGCTTTATTTCACTTATTAGATTGTCTTTATCTTGATCCCTGAATTTTTCTCACTTTTGTCCTCCCTGGTCCTACCAGCAGGGGAATGTATGAATAGCTTTGTAGGGCTTAGCTACCTGCCATTTTTCTCCAGCACCTTTCTGGAGAAGGTCCTGTAGGCTACTGATTTAAGCTACAGGCTGAGACTGGCCTCACAAAATTTTTGTAACGTGAAGATTATATATCTCTTTTAACCCAATTACCTGGATTATACTTTGTAGCCAATGAAGACATAAATGCTTTGAAAATCACTTTGAAAAACTGATTTGTCCTCTTATCAAATAGGTACATAATACATGGGTAGAAGGAGATGTATTTTGAAGGTCTCTCTATTCATTGACCACGGAGAGAATGTAATTGAGACCTAAATTAGAGTGTGCTTGTAATGTGTAACCTAGAGGACATGAACCCAACAGTGAGTGTGTACTAAGGCTCAGTTCCTACCTAAATCAAAAGATTTAGACCCCAGTTATCTTCATATCAGTGAAGTCAGGAAAGTACCTCAAGGATTTATGTTAAAGCCATTTTTTGTCTATTTCCATGGTTAACAAAGAACTCTCTCACCAAAGGCTCATATTTGCTGACAGCATACAAATACATTCATGTAGTTTCATAAGACTGAACACTTAAGAAATTTTAAATGTTTATTCACTTCTGTATAGTATATGGGATTCTAAACTTATGAAAATGTAGATCTGAGTTACTTCAAGTGAATATTTTTTTGTGTTCTTTAAACTTTGTCTTTCAAATAAACTTTGTCCCTCACACACACACAAACACAAAAAAAAAAAAGAAAAAGAAAAAAAAGAAAAAAAAAAAGAAAAAAAAAAGGGATTTGTGTAATTTTACTGTAGTGTGCTTATCCTTTCATATCCAGCATCTCACACTACTTAGTATTGTGCTGTGGTATACACTGCAAAGCAAAATACCTGATGCAAAAAAAAGTTTAATGGATTGAGCAGAAAGAGATTAAATTACACAGATTAACAACTCAAGATGGAACAAAACAGTGTTGGAAATTCAGTCAAAATAAATGAGTGCTCAAACTGGTTGGTAAAAATCATTAGGAAAACTTTTCACCCTAAAAAATTAAGGATGAGGAAGGAATTCCAAATCTCAGTCTCCCTGAACTCACCAGGAAAGTTTATTCTTCCTTTTACTGATGAGATAGAATTTTGTCAGCACATCAAAATCAAGTGTGACTTCTGTAATGGTGTAAATTTTACATTGGTAAATTGATTTTGCTGCATGCAATTTTGCGATGATTAGAAACTAATGGGCAAAAGAAAGAGGATTTAGCAGGCAAAAGAAAATCAGGAAAGGATGTTTAAAAGGATACCACAAGCTTCTGAGATGTTTTAAATAAATTTGCACTAGTATACACAAAGAACTTCCCAAGTGCTTCTATGGAGGATTTATGAAATTTCAAAACACTGGGTAAGGACAAATGTCTATTTTGAGGTAAAAGAATAAATGGAAAATTATTGACCTTTCAGTTCTATTTCAATTTGTCATGTTAACCAAACTAATTCTAAGGTTAAGACATTAGGACATTAAGAAAACATGTAGAAAAATAATGGTCAGCATGAATTTTCTGTGAATATTTATGTCATAGTTATTTAATTTGTCTTTAGGATAAACAAAAGTGAGGAAGAATAATGAAGATGCAGAAATCATACATGTAATTTGACCTAGGAAGAATTTTTTTGCTCTGAAGATGAATTTTTCATTATATTCTCTTAATGTAAACATGGATATTTTCAAATACATCCTGTTGCCAAAAGAAAAAATTACTGCATTCTCCATGCCCAACCACTAAACTTAGAATGAAGCAGGGGAGAGGGAACAGATACTAAGGTAAGTTTTCTGATGGCAAAAGAAGTTGAACATTGATAGAGGTTTGTGGCAGCTGTAGAGCATCCACTGCCTGTTTTCATTTTTGTTGGGAAGGAGATATATTGGTAAACTAGAAAAGGCCACAGATGGATAAGGTCACAAAGTTATGGTCTTGTGAGCTGCACTTTTCTGTCAGTTACAGACAAACAGAACATCCTAATTTTATTTATCTCTATGAACAAATCTATTGTGTAGGATATTATGGCCCTGTGAAAATAACAGATAAAAAGATTGTTGCACAAGCGCCTTTATTAACTATGAAAGGAATGTCTGTCCATCCATTTAATGGCATGAATAATGAATTCATACTTCATGCAAAGGAAAATTAAAATGATGGAAATACTCTGCAGAATTTTTAAGGACAGAAAACTCACAAACTACCCTTACACCAGAGATATTAGTAGAACTAGTATACACATTTTTCAAATTGAAAAGGTAACAAACAAAAATTTCAGTGGCGACATAAAGTGATTCTTCAGCAATTCATCAGTCAAACCTCAAATCAATAATAAGTTACCGTACAAGCCTGCTGCATATCTGGCCATTTTTATTATAGTATAATAACAAATTAATAATATGTCTAGAAATTTAAGGCTGAGGAAAGAAGTATTATCATTAAATATCTATGAATGATCCATCACTACTTGTTTTTTTTCTTCTTCTATTACAAAATATGGACTTATGAAATTTAGAAAAGCAGACAAAAACTGCCTCAGAGGAGAAAGGCAACAGGTAATAGGTAATAGGTAATAGGAAAGTAATTTAGAGGC
Source organism: Tychaedon coryphoeus (assembly GCA_013398595.1). Taxonomy (NCBI): domain Eukaryota; kingdom Metazoa; phylum Chordata; class Aves; order Passeriformes; family Muscicapidae; genus Tychaedon; species Tychaedon coryphoeus. Next base: position 525,107 of record WBND01000221.1, on the reverse strand, counting down.
ATAGGAGATGAATAATTGAAAGCAATGATTTTTCTATATCTACACTAAATTATTTCCATGGTGGACAAAAATATGTATTAATGCAATGATATGTTTTATACATTTTTTTACCCAATACACAAATGTATTTGATATTTTACCATATTTTTAAAATTATGGGCTTCACAGTGTACTCTTAAATTCTGTTTGCACATCTGCCTGCTGGAGCTTTATCTAAGTTGCTTGTGCCAGTGAAAAACTGCCTTTGGCATGAGTGAAGATAATAACTTTACTGAAAGTTGGTTAGATTTATGATTTATTTTTATAATTTTTAAGAAGTGGTATAACCATTAGATGTCACAGTCATTCTGTATCTCATATTTCACTGGAATCATATGAAAGGCATTTCAAGTTCCCCCCTAATTAAAAGTGTTTTTAGATAGTGACCAAAAATGTCCGCCATCATCAGAATATTCGAGTCCTTCCATACCATAATTACACTAAAATAAACTAAATCTACAGAAAAAAATTTATTTAATATAGTAAAAGTTTTGCATCTAGTTGATTACTAATGTGCATAAGAAATATTTCCTAGAAGCTTTCTTGATTTTATGGAAAAACCAAAGAGATTTATGTAAATTGCATATATGTTAAGCCCTGAAAAATGAAATTTTTCTGTGAATAGTCTCTGATTTGATACATGAGGTTCCTTATTTCCATTTGAATTTATTTTGCACCTCTATTGTAAAAATAAAAGTTATATTTGCACATTGTCTGTATATCAGCTAGGCAATTCAGCTTTTATTATGAAACATGGTGTGTGTTTCCTAGCGTCTTAAACATGTATTACCTGTCTTGCAAATTTCCTAATTAGTTCAACCAATTTTCTTTCTGTCTCCAGGTAATATGAACCAGTGATCTGAATCTGATGTTGTTAACAAAATAGAGTGCTGTACAAATGTTTTAGGTCACAGTCTGTTTATAGCATTAGAAAGAGTGTCCTATTTGTTCCCTAATTTATATATTTTGATTTATTTATTAATTTATCAGAACAAAAAAAAAAGGAAAAAGAAAATAAAAGAAAGTGTTCTTAGACCTTCATAATGATTCACATCTGTTTCAAAATACCCATTGATGCATCTGTCAGCTTTCAAGGGATTGTTAATTTTAAATGCAAGATTTCGACATCAGAAAAAAAGGCATTTCTACAGTGTAATTCACAATTCTGTCTGACTTTCTGCATGTCTGTATTACACCACAATTTTTAGTCCCACAATTTTAGTTCACCCATTGTGATTTCTATTTATATAAGTCTGAAAAAATCTCATTTTTAAAAATATCAGATATATAGAACTTGAATTTATTAATCCATCTAGTCACATTTTGAAATATAGTGCATGGCTTTGCATCTGTATTGTAGCTCATATTCAGTAGTGGAAAATTACTATAGTAGAATCACTGACAGTAATGTATAAAAAAACTGTGGAAGTTCATATTGTGAGCATTTTTGTGGTATTGATTAACTAACGCAAAATAATTTCAGGATGAAATTCATTCCCACTTTTAATTTTAGCAGTGAAAAAAATTAATCACTGAGATACCTTCAAAACTCAATATATTCAAACAGACTCTTTAAAATTTACCCCCAGTTGAAAATCCAGACTCTGTCTTAAGTGATGTTTCAAGTAGGAAAATTTTAGGGAAATTCCCTCAGTTGATTCTGTTCCTTGGAGTCATTCATTCAGGGGAGGGTAAAAATTCAAATAAGGACATAGCCAGGGCAACTGACAAAAAACAAAAGAGCTTTTCTGTACCATAATAGCCATGCCTGGCAATAAAATGGGAGAGGGTTACAAAGGTAGGGATGTTCCAAAGTGGGCTTTGATCAGAGATTTTCTTGGCAATGGTCTGCTTGTGGGAGGGGTGAGTGGTTTTAAGTTTTTTCCCCAAGTATTAAGCTGTCTTTTTCCTGATCCATGAGTCTTTCTCATTTTCTTTTCTTTTTGATTCTCTCTGTCAACTCTCTAGGGAAGTGAGTGAGCAAAGAGGCTGGGGTCAACCCAACCCACAGGGGAAAAGTAAGTTTGTATCAAAATGTAAACTACAATGGAATCATGGTTGTGATATTCAATTCCACTTCTCAATTTTATATTTAAATAATTCATGGAAGTTTGCTATTGGTTATTCTCAGTATAACTATTATGTTGTTTATCTTTAAAATGCTTAAATAACATGATGTTGTATGCAAATATCATGATGTTTGATGAATAAAATGTGTTCAGGTGTTAATCTCACAGATTATTATATATCTATGCAGAGAAACTATGTCCAGCTATGACATTTCTGAAGGATTTTATGTTGTCATAGCATATGTAAGATCTTCTAATATTAGCTATGTAAAGATTTACTTAAGGATTTGAAATTGATTTGCACATTTTTAGAGTCTGACTCAATTTTTTTTCACTTGCTGCAGGGTCCATCTTTAGCTCAACAACCATTCCCATTGTGAGAGTATCTTCTGTAAAGAGGATAAACGTAATGCTATTTGGATTTATTTATAAATGAAAATATAAGGATTTAAAATGAATCTTCATATATGGGCATATGCTTCTGTAATTTCATGGAAGATTATTAGAAGCAACTTAAAGAAGAAACCTTGATGCTGTGACAAGCATGTTCAGGGGACAGTGTTACCCCATGAAAGTAATTTAAAGTGTAGTCAAGAGGTGGCCATGAATAGTGTACATTAAAGCTTTGCATTTTCACCTCCCTAGGAAGAGAGGATAGTATCATTGCTGTGAAGCAGATGGTTGCTGCTTATAGAGACAGCATTAGGAATCACAGAAAGATCCAGAGATAATACATTTTTCAAACACTGCCTGTAAAGAAATTCTACAAGTATTCATAGTGCACTATGTTTCTGAGAATGCAACATGCAAAGCGTTTGCACCTTGGCTTCTCATGAAAAATAGGTCTGCACATCTCTCAGCAATTTCAGTGAAATTGTATAGAGGAGTCTCAATTTCAGTGCAATGCATGAACAGAGAAGACAAGACCTGTAAGTGCCCTGTATTTTTTGCTTTAAAAAAGTACAGAATAAGTTAATGACAAAAAATGTTACAGAAACTTGTTTTATAGGAAATAATGTTTCCTTCTTTGTGAAGCATTGTTAGACATAGGGTAGAAGAAAATAAAGATATCCTCTAATTTCTTCCTTTTCTTGTTCATATGCAGAGAAAAGAATGAGGAGGTAAATTCTGAAGCATTTGCATTCCCATATCTCCCTCCTGGCTTTATCCATGAGAAAAGAAGTAGGATTAGAAGGATATTTATAAAGATAAAGAAGCAAACAAAAATTAGTTTTCCTTATTAAAAGGATGCTTAATTACCTCAAAGTGAAACATCTATAACATTTAATCTGATAATAGAAATAAGGGACAAAAAGAGCTTAATTAATCAGAGTAATTGAACACAAAATTGAAAGCAGTATCCATTAATTAGGACAGAAAAATGACAACATAGGAAAGTGTTATATGCCTTATTAATTATTTTAGCAGATTCTATTAGAACAACTGGATTAAAAGGTCCTTTGAAGATGTCTTCATAAGCTCCTTTTTTAGTAATCATAAATCAATTATAAAATATTATTATGTAAAACACTTGACATATTTAATTTCAACTGTAAAAATTATTTTACTTTGTTCAAAACCCTCCTCCCAAGATTCTATTTAATAGTTTCTAGAATTTCTTTTTTCATACTGATTCTTGAAAAAAAAAATTATCATCTTCAGATAATTGTTTTCCAACACTTACACTTTCAAATATAGAACAGATTGTGCAGAACATTTCATTCTTCCTACAACTGTCACAAAAAAGTCTTCAGAGTGGTTATTTGACATTTTAAAAAGTTATAGCTATCTAAAACTAACCTTTTTGAAATTGAGTATGGAACGTACTATGATGTTTGAACGTATGCATATGATTGAAAACTTTTATAATATATACTAAACAGAAGTGTATTTGAGTATCAAAATAGTCATGAATTATCATCCTATCAGGAAAACTGGGGACATTTGTTCTAACATAGATAAGTAAAATGGCAAAAAATGGAAATTATTTGATCAAAGCTAGACGACAGGTACCACAGCACCACGATTAGAATCTGTCTGTGAAGTTTTAAGTTTTTTAGCTCTCTGTTCCTTACAGTAGATTGTTTCATTTTTAATTCTGCCTTTTTTTTTTGGTGCCATTGCAATATTTCATCCCACAGTCTTTTATTATGTGAAGCTCCCATGGAGGGCATAAAGAGCAGCACTTAAAAAAAAAAAGAAAACCAACAAAATTTAATATATGATTCTTAAAGAAATAACCAAATTCTGTGGAATTTAGAACTTCAAATATAGAACTTCTGTTTCAAAACATGTCACCAGTTGGTATTTTCTTCCAAGCTGAAACGAGAAAGGTACGAGATTGTTGATAAATCTTGTTCACTCTGCAAACCAGAGATATTATTTCTTTCACTTGTAATCGCTTCATAATTACATCACTTCTTTTTCTCATGAAGATATTAGGATATGGAAAATAAAATGCCTTATCCTGTGAAAGCAATTGTCAATGTGGCTCTTTATGTTAGATATTTGTCCGTTTCTAGGCCGGGAGATGCACTTTCCCCAATGGTTAACCAGCAACTCATCTGTGATTACGACTCACATTTAATGCTTGCTAAAGCACACAGACAGGTTAGATTTGATTTCACAAAATACATGTAAAGCTGAAAACTTCATCAGCAACTGCTGATTCATCCTGTTTGCATTAACTTGCTGAAAGTGTAAAAGCCTAACATGCAACAGAGTTAAACAGAATGAAAAGTCATTTCACTAACACTGAACTTCATTCAAGAGAGGATGTGTTTCTCACTCTGTATGTGGCAGTGACTTGTATTTTCAACAGCATGCAACGTTTGACAACATGCTGCCTGCCAGGATCTAATGGAGAGGCCTCTGGAAAAGCTGAGTGACACATCTATCCATACCTCCTGATTCACAGGTTATGATTTTACTCCACAAATCCTGAAAGCCAAGAGAGATTTTGGACTCTTGTTACAAAAAATATTACCTTTATTTTTTTCATTCATATTTCAAGTACAAATTCTTTGGAAAGACACACTAACACACATGCATGTATGAAGATTAATTGTTTGTACAGGAATTTAAGGGTGTGTGTATGGGTAACTGGAAGGACAACAGCGATACACTTGGAACTGCTGACATTAGATCACAACTGAGTAGCAGATATTAAAATATTACAATAGATTTTAGCATAGCAGTTTCAGTTAGCATATAAGAAATATTGATATCAGTGGTATCACTGTAGCCATTAGATATAAATAACATGCAGTAACTACAGTATAATTTCTATACCTGTAATATCTATGGAGAGATATATATCTGAAATGGACCAGTAGATCATTTTTTCACAGACTGATCTATTCAGTGTCACTCTAGAAAGGATGTTTCTCAGATTAGTTCGTGCTAACAAAATATTAGTTGTTATCAGGAAACCACAGCTTGAAGCCTGTTGAAGAAAATCAAGAGCTTGAAGCAGAGATGCTGACAGTAAAGATCAGGATGTAGGCCTTGAAAACATGATACTGGTCAGCCCAGGGCCACAAAAATCTGTCAGAAATGTTCAGTTGCTATTCACTGGAGGCATGAAGCCTTATTAACTGAGAATTTAAAAAAAAATGGTTTTGAGGAAAACAAAGAAACAAAGAATGAATATGCAGTATACATAAAACATTGCATATATAATAAAACTCAACAGTACATGATAATGGGGATCTGCAAATAAAGATTAAGTAGATGGTCAGCAAACATATAAGCAGAATTTTGAGCACACTGAAGAGCAAGAAGCAAAAAGTCTTCCGTCAATGAAAGATGTCCATTGCCAAATGAGCCAGGATGTTGTCAACTCACCACACTTGCATGTCTTCACCCTGGGGAAGACTGGTGCCTTTGACCTTTGCATGCTGGGTGGGCTTCAGGGGTGAGCCTAACACCAGGGAAGAGGGTTGATACTAAAGTGTTTGACTTTATCAGTTTCAATTCTGTGATTATAAGCTGTTATAGTAATTAATTGTGACTGAGTTAATAACAGCTCCTTCACTTTAATTAATCTAACAATAAATCCTTAGTTCTTTATATAAGGTGTATTCCTTAACCCCACATAAATTACATGTAGTCGTTGCTCTTGTACCCTGCCCTTGAGCTCATTTGTAATTTAGATGCAGCACTGCAATGCCAAAATAGCAGAATGTCTGAAAGTACACAAAATTTCATTCACATTTTAGCATTTATTCTGAATATTCTTGCTTTAGCTCATTTAAATCAATTCTTTGAAAAATAATTTTCAGTTCCCAAACTGAATTATTCTGTAGTAGCCTTATTAACTATAAATATAATTTCTATGCTTACCACATATTTATTTCTCAATATTGAAAGCTTTTCTAGAAGCTTGATGTGGCATTCTTTGGTTCACATTATCATGCAGACATTTTTAACATCCTTCACATATGCTGTCAGGTTGGGAAGCTTAGCTGTGCCTTGTGATCATTTCATCCATACAAATAAACCGTTGGTTTTCCAGCATGTATTTTAACATTATGAATTTCAGAAATGCAGTCAGGGACTAACTCAGGAGATAACCAGACTCATTTAAGACTATTAAACATTTATGGGAAGAAATAAATATTCAGTTTAAAAATCACTCATCACAAAATACCTAAAATACTATTTTGATAGTAAAATCTTTTAAACTGTGAATTTTAGCCAAAAATAGGATTTTTTTTGTGGTTTATAATGTTATTTTTGCATTCCCAAATCATCCTACAAGTGAATGCTGATGCATGCTAATAGCTTGACATAGTTGCTGTAAATTAAAAATCACTGACAACTGTATACCAATATCATGAAAATCTGGTAAATCATCACAGCTCTGTAAAGGTCATTTTGCACTGCTGACTTATATGTGTGATGTCAGTGACTATCTCCTGTTCTTAAAGTATGAGTACATTTTGGATGCAGGAAATGCACTCCATTTCTAAAAATAACTGATGAGAGTAGTCTCATATGGCTTAAACAAAAACAAAATACAAACAAGTAGATAAATAAAATCACACTATGATATGGAAAGAAAATGAAATCTGGGAGAACAGCACTCACCTGGCTACAACCTCCTTTCAGGGAGTTGCAGGATGTGATAAGGTCTCTCCTGCACCTCCTTTTCTCCAGGGTGAACACCCCCAGCTCCCTCAGCTGCCCCTCATCAGACATGTGCTCTAGTCCCTTCACTAGCTTAATTTCCCTTTTTTTGGACACAATATATTTTATTTGGGGATTTTTCTTGAAAAGAAAGAGGTAGATCCACAGAACCATTTGCCATCTACCTTGAGTTTTCTAATTCTGTCATCTCCAAATCCTTCTAAAAATCCTGATCATTCACTTTGAATAGATGCCTAAAAATGAGCTGCACCCAGGACTAGGCTTCTAGCTAAGATATCCCTGTACTGAGTGCCTGAATATCAACAGTAGCCTGTAGTTTCTAATGTTTTGTACTCTTATTAACTTGTACAAAGTAAAACATCTCCAGAAGAGAATATTTTGATCATCCCTATAGTTTGCCTTGAGTCACAACAGATGACAAACCTAAGAACAGAATAGTGATCCTTTGTGTCAGCATCCCATCCTGGGCAGCAATTCTGCCAATGCAACCATAGATTTTGCATAAGTCATGTAAACTGTTTCCTTTTCTCCACATTCGTATCTTCATAACTTCTAAGCATGATGAAATGTGAGTGTTTAGCACTCAATGTCAAATAAGGGCTGAGACAGCTGTTTGCTCAAATCAAAATTACATTATATTTGCAGGAAAATGTGCACATACTGGTTGCACAAACAGACACTCATTTGAGATGAATACAAAGGAAGAAATGAGCAGCACACTGTTTTCTATAGCATTCTTTAAAAGACCGAACTGCTAGGATGACAGAAGAGAGGACAACAATGAGAAATTCACAGATTACAGGGCACAGTTCTATAGAAAATTAGAGCTGTAAATTACAGTTTAAATACCTAACTTTCTTTTGCCTAAGTCAGCTAAATGACACAAATGTGTTCTGGTTCATATTTTTTTCATGTAAATGTGGGGTTTTCTTACCTATATGGAGCTCTACATCACTGCTGAGTGGCTCAGGCCTCTCCTGGTTTCATTATGTAAGAAAGGCAGATTGAATCCCTAGTATGCAAATTACTGATTGAAATATTAAACTAATAGTCTGATTTCATTATGCAGACTTCACACAAATGAGATCAATGTCATGGATTAAATTAACAAGTAAATAACTTAAAAGGGATAATAGGTGCTTCCATCAACCCCAAAGCACTTGAGATTAAAACAAGCACCAGGTTTTACATCTGTTTTTCTCCCTGTTCTTAGACAGTCCAATCTGAAGAAACTAACATCTGGGGCTCTCTTTTAATGGTAGAAGGCATACAGACACCCATCAAGCTTCCAGTTTAACAGAGGTAAATTACAGCTGCAGTCCCTGTCTTAGAATTATATACTGGGACTTACTGTGCCTTACTGAAAAACTTAAAGAAGGAAATAATTCTGCATTTCTTTGGGACCTACCATTAGATTTATGTTTGTTCACAGATGGCTTCATGAAATAAACAGAAATTCAGCCATACAGCACTTACATGCCACAACCCATTGGGACTGGTGGAGGGATAGGAGCTGGGACAGACTTGCTCTCCCTAAAGAATGTAACACAGAAAACAGCGGGCACTTGGAAAAGATTCGTAAAATTTCACAAATCCTCAGTGTAAGAGACCCACATACATTTTATATTTACTACTGGATAGGCATCCAGGCTCAAACACATCACTAGCTTTGGAATGAAATGTGGAGAATGAAGTTAGTTATCTCACTCTGGTTTTAATAATTTTATTTTTTTTCTGAGTTGAAGAGCTGATTTTCTTTAATGAATGCCTTTGAATAGGAATAAGTCTTCCTACATTAATTTGACTTTAATTCCACCATCCTAATTTAAAATAGAGCGTTCAATATGCTAAGGCTAGTATTAAGCCTTGTGTATCTATCTAAAAAAGAAACAGCAAACGAATACAGCCTTCCAGAGAGGAAATGCAAAGTCTCTTTTGAAGATACGATTTATAATTCATTTCAGCAGTATCATTTTTCTATCTCTTCAGATATTTTAGATTTTAAAGAGGTTGTATAGGTTAACAGTAGCTATTTCCTTCTATAAAATACAAGGATATCGTTAGATTAAACACAAAATTATGATTTTAAAGTTGTTGTTTCTGTTTAATTTCCCACTGTGTTGCAGAAGTTATGTCCAAGCCTCTCCCCCTGCCCAGGATGCCAAGCCCGGCTGTGGCACAGCCGAAGAGCTTTGCTGCCATCTGAAGGCAGCTCGGGCAGGACGTGCTGCTGCTCCGGGCTCCCACTCCTTACAGAGCCCCGCTGACCTGCCCGCTGTGCCCACCAAAAAACACCTCAGCCCTTGTGCCACCCCGGAATCTGGGCGCAGATTACCAAGGAGGGATGCACATTTAGTACTTTCAGTGCTGCTGGGCTGCCTGGATAATCCTCAAAATGACAAATCACTGTCTGCACTATTAATTTTCTTTCTGTCAAGTCTAGAAAGATGAGAGATTTTGGGGACATCGTACAACATGTCAAGGAAATGCCAGCTGTCCCCATAACATCTCAGAGCTAACAATGGAGGGAGATTGATGATTTGTACACAGTGCTGTTTTTCATAACTTTAACAAATCTGAATTCCTCAGCAGATAAAGTAATGGAATCTGCCAGTCAGCAGGAAAATACTCAGAGCAGCAACAGATATTTAAATAATCAATATTGTAACACTTGAAGGTGGTTGCAATAAACCAAAGGAACATAAGTTTTCACACAATAAAAGAGATATTCCTTTTTCTCGTATCTCATGATAGCTGTACCAAAGACAATCACAGAGACAAACTTGAAGGAATAAAGATATGTATTTCTCTCACAAAGGGAAGTACTTCTTGGCAGGTATTATGATTTGATATATATTAAGATTTGATATATATGAGCCACATATATAAAGCCATGAAAAAGTCTCAGAAAATTGAGCAACACCCTCCAATTAAATGTGATGACTTTAATGTCTGACACATTAATTGCAAGGATACTCCTTCCACATTTCTAAAGGCTTATATGCATCACATTGCAGACTGAGCCCTGATGGTTTAGGATTACATTCTAAACCTGGGAAAGGTCTTCCAGGCATGAAATAGTAACAGCAGTATCTCCCATGCTTCACCTTATAAACTTACCAAGGTGCTGTTTGATAGAAATCTCAAGAGAAATCAATGAGCTCTATCAACAAATATATCTAAAAAGGAGTAGTACTGTATCAAAAAAAGAAAGTGTGGTGCCTCAGAAAGAGCAGACAGACTATGGTTCTCTTTTCTCAGGGGAGCCACTCTCAAAGATTACTGTGATTTCTGGCTTATAACATAGTGGGATTGGAAGTGCCCTCACAGTACTCTTCTTGAACCTCCTGGGCAAAGGGATCTAGATTTTTTTTTTTTAATAAATCATATTTATTTTTCCAAGATTTGCATACTCCTATGAATAGGTTAGATTTCTCTGAAAATTTATTTCATTTTACCAAAATTTGCTTACAGAAAGTGCATGCTATTTTTCTAAGTGATATATTTTCTGTATTTTATTGATTCCCCCATATTGTGAAGTTTATACAGGTTGCTCTTTGACCTAATCTTTTTGGATTTCAGCAAAGGTTTTGATACTGTCTCTCACAGGATCCTTATGGACAAAATGTCCAGCCACAGCTGAATAAACAGATCATGGGATGGGTGAGAAACTGGCTCACGGGTGGGGCACAAAGTGTTAGAGGGAATGGGGTGACATCAGACGGTGGCCTGTCATTAGTGGGGTTCTGCAGGGCTCCATCCTTGTCCCTGTGCTTTCCAACATCTCCAAAAATTACTTGGATGCAGGACTAGAAGGGATACTAAGCAAGTTCACAGCTGATACAAAACTGGCAGGAGCTGTTGACTCCATCAAAGGCAGGAAGACCCTGCAGAGAGACCTTGCCAAATTAGAGGACTGGGCAATCATCTTCAACAAGGGAAAGTGATGGAATCTGCCTGGGATGGGGCAACCCTGGAGGTATGGACAGACCACAGAATGAGAGGCTGTAGAGCAGTGCTGCAGAAAGGGAATGGGGGGTCCTGGTGGATTCAAGTTGAACACGAGTCAGCAGTGCCCTGGCAGCCAGGAGCATCAGTCCTGTCAGGGGACATCAGGGACAGGCACAGGCAAGGGCAGGGATTGTCCTGCTCTGCTCAGCACTGGGGCAGCCTCACCTCAAGTCCCGTGTGCAGTTTTGGGCACTGCAATGTAAAAAAAAGACATGAAGCTAATAGAGAGTGCCCAAGGGAGGGCATGAGAATGGGAAAGGCTTTTAGGGGGAGCTGCAGGCACTTGGTCTGTTCAGCCTTAGTACAGGAAGCTAAGGGGAAACCTCATTGCTGTTACATCTTCCTCATGAGGGGAAGAGAAGGGGCAGGCACTAATCCCTTCTCTGTGGTGACAGTGACAGGACCCAAGGGAATGGCCTGAAGTTGTGTCAGGGAGGTTAAGGTTGGATATTAGGAAAACGTTCTTCACTCAGAGGGTGGTTGGGCACTGAACAGGCTCCCCAGGGAAAAGGTCACAGCACCAGCCAGCCAGAGCTCAAGGGTTTAGACAATGCTCTCAGGCACAGGGTGACTCTTGGAGATGGTGTTGTGATGGGCCAGGAGCTGAACTTGATCCTGGTGGGTTCCTTCCAACTCAGCATATTGTGTAATTCTACAATTCTATCATTTTTCTCTCTTTCATTCTCTCTTTTTTCCTTTATTCTTATTCTTCGCTATAATGAATCTGAAAGAATTTTATTCAGGGATCAGTTAGTGAATGAAACACAAACTGAGCATGTTCTTTTGACTTATGTGTGTTCTGAAAGTAAAGTATTATGTTTCATCCTCACACAGATGAATTCTGAACATCTTCCATACAGTAAAGGCCACACAAAATTGCAGACTTCAATATTGAAAAGAACAAGTCCTATCACAAAAATTGCTTCTGTCTCCACACCTTTTCACAGAAGGCATATTGCCTCAGAATGATGGAAATTATTAAAGAGAGATGCTGAGGAAACAGACTCTGAGCTACACACTGGAGAGTTCAGATGCCCCAGAAAATAAAGTGCCCCAGCTCTCCTCAAGAGAGAATGAGAACAGGAAGAAAACTCAATTAGTCCTCCATCTGTACAATGGTGACATATTATTATAGATTTCAATAAATATTTACAAATCAAGAGTTTTTATAGTGGTTTTTAATTATCAGCTTCTGGGTGTTACCAAAGGAAAGAGGAGTGCTACATGTGCCTTCGGTCTAATTACTTGGTGGCTTTTTTATTTTTATGGAAGAGATAGGAGTCATGAGGAAAACTAAAAGAAGGGAAAGCAGATAAACTCTGAAGACATCAGCTGCATAAAACATATTCATATTGTTGATGTTTTTAAACACTTGAGCTGGGATTTGCTTTGAGATTAAGATATTTGAGATTAGGTATTTGTAGGTGGTTACATGTGGGCTATGGGTCTTAACACTATGGTTACATGTAGTACAAGACTGGATTGCCTTGTTTCGTTCTTTTTTAAATATTTTTTTCTTTCTTTTATCTTTTAATTCACTTTAATTAATCTTTATTTTTCTTTGTTTTTCTTTATTTTTAACCACTTTATATTCTTGTTTTTCTTTCTATCATTTGTATGTGTGGGTTTTTTTCCTTTTCTTCCCTCCTACATTATCAACCAGATGTCATTCTTTCCATTTCAAATCCCAGCCTACCCTGTTGTGTTAGGTCCTTCACTGCACATCAAACCATGTGTGTAATGAAGTCAGGAATACATAAATAAGAGTTAACCCTCCTTTTCATGAATTTTAAGCAAGAATTCAGATTAACAGGATATTGATATATTTCTTCATATATTTTGCTTTTTTACTCTGTCATTGATTCTCTATATAGAATTTTCTGTCATCTAGTCTTCTCTTTGTTTTCATGTCCATCATGTCCATTCACGTCCATCCAAGAGTTCTTGCTAAAGATTAGGAAAAGGCATTTTTCAAAATTATTTCCATGGGAATGGTATGCAGCCATAAAATCATATAAAACTAAAATATTCCCTAGATGTATCAGAAAAGCAGAGTTTGAATCCCATCTTTCTGCCTTCTTACCCACAGAGAAAGCTGTAAGTCAGTGTTCTCAAACTCAGGAAAAGTAGGCACAACTTAAACCAGGAAAAAAATCAGCTGGAAAACATGCAGTAAAGATTGAAACCATTTGCTGTAGCAGTACCTGGCTGAAACTCAAAAGATAGAAGCATTCCTTAAGTTCATTTTTTTTTCCTGCTACAGTCACCCCAGCTACAGACCAGGACCAACTTGTCTGAGTTGATAAGATCTGACAAGATCACAGTTTCTTGTGGAATAGCTTCAGGCTATCATTTTTTGTTGTTGCTGTACTTGCAAAGACTTGGAGAATGGTATAAAAACAATAGGAAACAAAATCCAATTCTCTACTTAATGATGCAGATCTGTAGAGCTGGTTTCAATGGCAGAATTAACTTCAACTTATATAATATTCAAATGTTAAATATAAATACATTATATTCTAACTGTGAAGCTGTATATTTGGTATTTGTTCACTAGATATTCTGATGGAATACCGAGGTGTATCTTGAGAGAAGCAAAAAGAAAGGACTGATTTATATAATCTGAGAATCTCAATGTCTGCCCATAACTATGAAACCTTCCCTTAATGCCCTCATGAATCATTCCATGATGTATAAAAGGAGTTCACAACCCGTAATTAACTGGCAACTGTTCCTTTGAAGAGAATGCACTGCTTACATGCAAATAATTATTTTATTTCATTCATGACTGTCTTTTCATATGATTTTCCATCTGGAAATGAAAGTTTGGAATAATTTGTTCTAATTTTAGATATGCTGTTTGGGCATCTGGTTCCTCTTGTGCCTTAAATCATGTACCTTTTGCACATAATTTTTAATGTAGTGTATGCAATCAGAGAGCAATGTCTTCTCTTGGCTTTTTAAATTTCCATTGTAGGAAAATGAGCAACCAACTGATTATTTCTACACCTTTTTTTTTCCACACCATGGTGATAGACACTGGTAGGTCTCATATATTCACTGCCCTTAATATGTTTTAATAATTAGGCCAGAGCAGATAATCACTTGATGATCTCCTATATATCACCAGCCATGTAAAATTATTCAGGAATCTTCTAGGCAACCTGATGACTTCTGTTAAATGCAAAAATTTCAGATTTAAGAACAAAATGTATCCCAGATCTAGGGAAAAAAATCACAGCATCATTGAAAAATTTTATTGGAAGGAACTTCTGGGGTCATAAGTATGACCAATCTGCTCAATGGAGGGCTGGTTTCAAAAATTCAGACAAATTAGGAAAATCTGTATTAAGATTTCACAGTGTCTCAGTTCTTGTGTTAAAAGAGTCTCATGAATTTTTTTCTTCATAGAGAATTTCTCTGCTACAAGTTGTGACCATTGGCCTTTTTTAAATGCACAGTCCTACAGGGGTCTAGTAGTTTCCTTCAACCTGCTAGCAATACTTTTGATGCTATAGGTGGTTAGGATTCACCATCACAAAGAAACACACTGTTGATCCATGTTCAATTTGTTGCTCACACAATACCCAGGTTCTGTCTCTGCAGAGATGTTGCTCAGTCTGGACAATTTTATGGGGTCATTCTCCTCCAAATGCAGGATTTTCTGAACTCCCTAAGCAATTCCTAATGAGACAATTCCTCCTTCATGTTAACTTCCCTCTGTAAGGCAGCAATTTGGTGCCACCTACAGACTTGCTAAGGGTCCATTCTTTCCCAAGGCCCAGAGCATAGAGGAAAATATTAAACAATGTTAATATCAATACTTATCCCTGAGGACAATAATTTTGATCAAAATTCATAGCTTTGATCAAAATATGAAGGCACATTGCTGCCCAGAGAATACAGAGTCATGGAATATGTTGATGGAAAGGGACACACTGCAGATCATCCCAGGAGTTTTTGAGACAGGTTAGGTGTTTTTGCTGTACTATACTTATGGTCTATGAATAGATCTTAAAGACAGGACAGTAATATGTATAATTAAAAATAAGATGTTGATGCTTATTTTGACCAGGGTAGGAATATAGGAATTCTACTTGCTTAATCATATGAAACATGACTTTAGGAAGAGTAACTTTTGGAAATATTTTATTTTGTGGTAGCCTATCCAAACTATTTTCATCATGTTCCCAAGGAGTACACTGGGAAGTGGGTATCACTCATACCTAAAGTACTAAAGAAAAATTACTTAATAAACACTGATCTCTAATCTTTTTCCTGTGAAGTGACAAGTTACTCACCTAAACGTCTTTTGGATTTTATAAGCCTTACTTTTTTTTTTACCCCTGGCATGGTGAGCAATGCAAAGTTGCACTGGTACTACAGAGTGTAAGTTGCACATCTTTCATTGTCTAACATGACATGTCTTTGTGACTGGGCATGGTTTGCCAAAAAGGGAGCACTAATTGAAAAGTGATTTGCTCACACGGTGCCAAAATACAATTAATAAAGATAACATTTAGTTAAAACAGACAGAAGAATGTCTTTGTCTGACTGAGCTGCATCAAGATCATGACTAACTCAGTCCTGAAATGTCTGTAAAAAAACCCTTCTTGGTTTTACTTTCTTGACAGAAAGCATGCATACTACAGTGAAAAAAGCATGTCTGTGTGTGTGCCTCTGCACATGTAAGTATGCATTTGATTGATTTCTTAAGGTCTTGCCTTCAAATTTATTAGAGAATGCTCTAGCAAGGCCTAAAATTTAGCAACTCTATGTTGTTTAATCTTCAAGGATCAACTCCCTTGTTTATAAATTTCTCTAAATGTAGAAATTACTTTACATCTGTCTTTGTAACAGCTTACCTCTTATCTGAAACTGTTCTGATTTGTATCCTTTGTCCTTGATATTTAGTGTTTCCTTGACTTCTATATCAAGAATGGAAAGATATATTTCAGGTAAAGGAGGTAGTATCTCCTTGAAACAAAGTATGTTGTGTTCTGATCAGATAAAAATGAGTGCTCTTTTGAATGCTCATGAAGGTTAAACAATTGTACAATACTGGAACAGGTTTCTGATTGAAGGTCAGAGCCAGCATGGAGCAGGTCTCTTGCTGGTACATCAGACATTCCCCAGCCTGGGTTCTGCTCAGACCCTGAGGCGTGCCTTCCCTCCAGAGCACCCACACCCAAAACAATAGGGACATGCTGCAGGAAATCATACTGTTACCGACAGAGGTCTGGAGCAATTGAAAGCAGAAAGCAGTCGCTTGGAAGTGATTGAAGGTGGTAAAATGGAAAAAAGTTGTGAAGCTGCGCACCACTGCTCCTCAGGACAACCCTTTGCCATTCTGTCTCCAGATTATTTTTTCCAAATGCTGTGTATTCATTTGTTATTTTAAATTGTCTTACAATACAAGGCTGTGGTTTTCAGGAATTGAATTTCTTGTGCGAGTCTAGATCTATTAATCTTACTGTTTGTATTCTGTTAACTGTTGTCAAGGTTCTATGTTGTATTGCTTCTAACAATTATTGAGGTCCTAACACATACACACACACATACACACATGCAAAGCATTAATGATACAGGAAAAAAATATCAAAATCTTTAATCACAGGTAACCCTTAGGTGAGTCTTTAGACTTTTGTTTGTATTTACTGTCAATTTCCCATTCTCATAACAGTTATTGTTATTGTTTTTTAAAAAAATTCAATTTTGGATTAAGCATCTTGAAACCAACACAATTAAACCAGATGAAAATTTATATGAGAATCTAAAGTTGCTGAAATTCACAGTTATTTATTTGAAGCACAGTCTACAATGGACTATCCATCTGTATGGAGACCATGTGAAAACAAGATGTACAATAGCCTGCACAATTTGAAGTTAATTTCAACAAGACAACAATTGCATTTCACAGGCAGTGTGATATTTAATCAAAATAAAATATCTGGGCTGCTACACAATCATGTCATTAATACACATCCCTGCTCCTGAACGCAGTTTCTCGCAGCTTCAACAGGCTAAATTCTAACTTTTTAAAGAAGAATTAGAGTCATAAAAGGAAGTATAGGAACAATACCCTGCCACATAATCTGGACTAAGTAGTTAGCAAAGGAAGACATAGAAAAATAATGTATTTCCAGTTTGGTTTCTTTCGTCCATTTCAGAGACAGTACAGTTGTATAAAGATCCATTCTCATTCAGATTTTTTCTTCAACAAATTTTAATACATCTCTACATTGAGTACTCAAACAAGTGGAGAATATGAAAATTATCTATGTGAAGTGGGTTAAAAATGTTAAACATGTTAATACAGGGAGTTGTTAAATACGAACTGAAATGTGTGAGTTCAAAAAGAGACTCAATTTCAAGACATAAGGACAAAGATAAATATTTGCAGGTTGAGAATACATAAAAAAGAATAAACATATAAACAATTAACACTTGAAGTACATCAGAAGTTCTGCACATGTAATTGTTAGTTGATTAATATTACTTGCTTCCATTTTGGCAACAGATGACAAGTTTAATCTGGAAATGTAATGAGCTATTTATAGCTTTCAAAACAAAATAGGAATTGCAGATTTCTTAGGGAGAGATTTACATCTAAGATTCTCTGGAAAAATTGAGCAAGAAAGATTTCAGCCAAGATTATAAAAATATGATATTAGTTGAACATCAGTTCCAACTTAATAAGGATTATAAAATATGTAAACTAAAATGAAGTAACCTGTAACCAAAATACTAGCATTACCATTATTTATGGCCGGAAAAAATAGACATTTACATTATTTTAAACTGTAAATTGTATTTATTATTTTAGAATCTCTAAATAAACTACCACTTAAGAAGAAGTTACTTGAGACTCTTTGCTACGGAACATCAGTAGGGTTTAAATAAGTGTCAAAAAAAGTAAACAAGATCATATGAATTATTAAAATAAGGAAGTAGAGAGCAAAATGCAACGTGTCAATATGCTCCTGCTTAAACACATGGTGAATTGAGATCTTGACTGCTATGTGAATTTCCTTTATTTATCTTCTCAATAAATAGGCATTGGAGAGAAGCAGCTTTCCAAAATTAAACTATTAAAAATGGTATCATAAGACAATACATAATCCAAATGTATATGAGTTCTAAAAATAAAGCAGAAAAAATAATAGAAAACTTGCAAAACAGGTTCATCAAGGATTATTAAAGGTAAAAATGTCCTAATTACAGAATCACAGAATGGGAAGAGACCACAGTGACTCATCCAGTCAACTTCACTGTTCATTCAGGGTCCTCCTGCACATAGCACAGGATTGTGTCCAGACAGTTCTTGAATATCTCCAGGGAGGGAGACTCCACAACCTCTCTGGGCAGCCTGTTCCAGGGCACAGTCACCCACAACATAAAGTTCTTCTTCCTGTTCAGGTGGAACTTTCTGTTCATCAGTTTCTGCTTGTTGCCCCTTGTGCACCACTGAGCAGAGCTTGAATCCATCTTCCTGACATCCTCCCTTCTGATACTTGTATACATTGATGAGGTCCCCTCTCTGTCTTCTCTTGTCGAGGCAAAACAGGCCCAAATGTTTCAGCCTTTCTTTGCAAGAGAGATGCTCCAGCCCTTTAGAAATCAACCTGCTCCAGGAGCTCCACATCTCTGCTGTCCTTGAGAAGCACAGAAGTGAACACAGCACTCTGGATGTGCCTCAACAGGGCAGTATCATTTCCTTCCTTTCCTGCTGGCAATGCTCTTCCTCTCTTCCTCTCTTCCTCATTGCTCTTCAATGCAGCCCAGGATATCATTGACTTTCTTGGCCACAGGGACACACTGCAGGATCATGCACAGCTTATTGTCCACCAATGCTCCCAGGTCCTTCTGTGTAGAACTGCTTTATATGAGGTCATGCCCCAGAAAATAAAATAATAATCAAAAAATCCCTGATTCATATTGGAAGTGTTTTAAGGGTATGTCTAGGAAAGTAACACTGTAAAGATCAGAATTTTCCCTAAATCTTGGCCATTGTAAGAGACAGGCTACAGACCAGAACAGTCAGTTTAGGTATTTATAGGCTTTCCTATGCTCTTTAGCAATGAAAACAGTGAATAAATGAAAGTAGATCTGGGATGTAGTCCTTTGCAGAACCATATGCAAAAGTATATGCAGCCAAATTTGCCTGCGTGTCAACATTAGGAATCACAGTATTAAAAAAGCCACTGAAGTATGGATATATGAAAAGTATGAAGCTAGGTCAGATTTTAAAAATGTGAAGACAAGTTCTGTGAAACAATGAAGTGCCTGGCTTACAAGATGTAGCCCCTCCATGGGGGGAAATATGTGCGCAAATAATCTTTTAGTGTGAATGCAGAAGATACATGAAATTGTCATGTTTTATTTCCCACAAATCCATGGGAATTTGCTACTACGTAGGAGTGAGGGAACAATAAAGAAACACTCCTAGCTCACTGTTGGGATCTACCTCACAGAACTCTGGCTGTGGAAATCCAAAGTACTCTTCACTCACTTTTAAGATGTCGCACGATTCGTGGTAGAAACAAAATAATGCTGGTGATACATTTCCTCACAGATAATTTGTATCTATTGGAAAAGTAACATACCCCTAATCACATATGCAGTGGGGAATGGAATTAAAACAGACATTAATCTACTCACAGTTCATTGACTCTCTAAATGAAGTTCAGGCATGCGGCCTCATTTGTGAAAGACAGACAAAAAGCCTTGAAATCTTATTTTTAAAATTATTTTACTTGTTTAAGTCTACTTGTTCATTCAAGACACTAGGTTTTAGCTTTCTTTGAAACAAAGCAAAAATGACATTTTGGTTTAATCACATAACTAATAAACACAGTTTTATTACATCCTACTGGAAAAACATAGAAGAGGTTGCTATATTTTTACCACACTTGCCTGCTATGAACACAGTGACATATGGACTGGGATGTTTTTCTCTCGAACGACAGCCAATTTAATTAGAAAAAAAAATAAGGGAAAAATGTTGGCAAATTAAAAGAAAATGGGGGAAAAAAGGAAAAAAGAGAGAGAAATACACACTTGCAGAAGTTCAAAGAAATTATTTGACTCCATTCTTACAGGTCACCCATTTAGAAGCTGCCAGAGCATTCATATCTTGTGCAGTTAGCCCATGCTGTCTCCCATTGAAATGGAGAGGCAGGGGGCTGAGCAATTCCCACTGAAATCAACCATAGCTGACTTCAAGCTGTGTTCTCCTACTACTAAGACTTGCTTTGCAGATAAGGTGTAGGAAATACTGATAATCTTTGTAACCTCACCCTTCATGCAAATCCTACAAGACTTGCTGAAACATGCTGCTTGATTAATGCAGAAATGAATAACCTTTCTGAAACATTCACATTTAAGTTAAAAGGAAAAAAGAAACAGAGGTGATTGTATGCATCAGGACTTCAACCTGGATTTAGAATCTTTGCAAAGGATTTTTTGTGTGACCTTAGGGCTTGCAGTAATTGCCCATATGCCTGCTATTATCCTGTCAGCAAATGTAGAATATTCTCCCTCCAAGTATCTCAGACAAGCTCATAGTTTCCATGTATCATCTGACTTAGCATGAATCGACAATATGTTTTATCCTGTTTATAAATCTATCCTCCAACATGTCATCCTAGCTTCTCCAGAACCCTGTTGAGCTGCCTATTAACTCCACAGGGGTCTATGTTTCTACCAGCTGACGTGTGAAGAGCTGCAAAGGCTTGTGGCTACCAAGACGTGGGAAGTGCTAACTTGCACCTACTGAGCTTCCAGCAAGGCATTCAGGAGATGTGTTCTTCACAAAAACTGTTTAGGTCTGTAAGTGATCTGAGACCATGCTTACATTACTAAATCAAACACTACCAAATCAAATGCTGCATATTAGACAATCACAGACAAACCTTTTTGAGACGGATTGGTGTTAGTGTCCCTTTATTTCTAGCTGCTAGAAGAAGAAAATACATTCAGAAAATGTAGTAGGGATTGTTATCTAAACACAGCTCTATCTAGTTTGTAGCAAATAGTCACCAGATAATCCATATTCTGTGGTGAGGCTTACCTTGTTGATTCCTCTTCATCTTGCATACAATCTAATTAAATGACAATTATATTTCCTTCTCTATAGTATACAGTCAATGGGAACCCTGAGTCCGCAATGCACGTGTTTGACCTACTTCACTGTTCCAGGGCTAACAGTATTATTTCATCCCACGGCACTGCTCCTGCAGTGGATCATGTTACACAGCACCAGAGGTAGCACCAGGACCCACTTTCCAGGTGAGGGCAAAAGGCAGAGATGAATGAGACAGTGGATCTTAGAGAAACATGGGAGAGAACTTAAAGAACATTTGACTTCGATGGGAAGTAATTGGGGCTGAAGCTATTGAGCTGGTTTTGGAGGACTCAGTAGGCAAGAGAAAGTGCAAAGCAATATAAAGCACTGTATTTGAAACTGTAGATTTAATGGCCTACTCACACATTGAAATCTTGTATTCTCAGCTATAAACTGACAGTAGGAATGTAACATTTGCTTCTCTTGAACAAGACATGGTGATATAGCTAATTTCCATTAATAACTTGGAAAAAGACAAGTGGCTTTCATCCCCCAGTGAGACAAGCATGAGAAAACTGGATGTTACAACTTCTGTGTGTTTTCAACCCCATACTAATAATTGGCCATATCTGAAAACAAAACCCTCAAAGCAAAATATCTGATTGAGAAATTTTGTACCTGACTGACTTTGGATACTTTCAGCTTCTACTTTTTCTCCTGATTTTCTTCTGATTAGTTAATATACTTCCCTATTCTGCTTATGTGACAAGAGCTGACGAAAACAGAGATACTTAATACATTCTTTGCCTCAGACCTTAATAGCAAGACTAGCTGTTCTGTAAGCACCCAGCCCCCTGAGCTAAGGATAGGGATGGAGAGGAGAATGAAGTTCCCATAGGAAGAATGGTCAGCTATCTGCTACACTGCTTAGACACACACAAGTCTATAGGGCTGGATGAGATCCACCCAGGGATGCTTGAGGGAGCGGCTGAAACTGCTCACCAAGCCCCTTTCCATAGTTTATCATTGATGGTAGGAAAAGTTTCTTCACAGAAGCAGCATTGGTACATTGATGCTGGTGGACTTGGCTAACATTCAAACTCACTGATCTTATAGGTCTTTTTCACACTAAATCATTCTAAGATCTAAAAATATCACTCTTCAAGGTAGGCTGTGGTTTAACCCCAGCCAGCAACCAAGAACAATACAGACATTCACCACCCCCCCCCCCACCAGTTGAATCAGAGAGAAATTTGGAAGTATAAAAGCTAGAAAACTTGTGAGTTGAGATAGGGTTTCTTAGGGAAACACTCAAACAATTTAAAAGAAAGGACAGGTGTTTCACCCATCACCAGAAAAGCAGTGCCCCATCACACACTACAGTTACTCAGGAACACAAGCACCATCACACTGTTCCTCTCTTTCTCCTCCTTCCTCCCACTTTATATCATGAGCATGATGTCATACAGTCCCTTTGGTCAGTTTGGATAACCAGTCTCAGCTGTGTGTCCTCCCAGTCTCTCTTGCACCTCCGGGCTCCTCACCAGTGTAGGAGCGTGAAAAGCAGAAAAGGCCTTGGCTCTGTGTAAGTCTGCTCAGCAATAACAAAAATGTCTCTATGTAACCAACACCATGTCCAGCATAAATCCAAAACACTGTCCCATACTAGTCACTGCACACACACAAAAAAATTAACTCTACCCCAGCCAAAACCAGTACAAAATAGTCTAAATGCGGTCAAGTTTCTTAGAAATTTGTAAGTGGAGACTACTTATTTCAGTATATATCTTTGTGAATGTTTCCAAATTCAAGAGCATTTAGATTCTAAATTATATTTCAACTCTTAAATTCCTATGTATTTCAATAATAAATGAATAACATAAAGATCCTTAGGACATTTATATGACAAAACAGGTCCTTTTAGGTTGCTTTAGAAAGAGGTGATACTGCTAACAAGAAGTAACACCATCACTCATTTGATGAATTAAAATTAATCAAATAATCAAAATACATTAAATAAACAAGAAATAATCAGTGAGTGTCTCTCTCGTGGAATTCCTGGAATCACTATGATGAAGCATGGCTTCTAGTGAGATGTATGCTCCGCAGACTAAGTGCTTAATAGTGATAATTCTTCAAGCAAGAAAAGAAATACTTCTCCTGCATTCCAGGTGGCTGCTTTACAGTAACTTAAAAGCTATTTTCATCTTGCTTCTTTTCTTGACAGTGCAATATAAATCCTTTTTCACATTGGAGATTAGTCTATATTTTGATGTTAAGACACAGAAGATAGAAGAGTGGCTGTGAAGGGCACTGAATCCAGTTTTTCCATACTGTGTGAGAATTCTGACTTGCAGGCTGGTAAGCCAAGGAAAGAATGCAGCATTTGTTTTTTCCTATCTGTGTTTTTACTGAAAGCAGTTACATTTGCTCTATTTCATAAAGAACAGGCCATCTGGTAGGTGTGATCAGATGCATGGGGTCCCTCAGGGGAAGCAGATGAAGGAATGCATAGTTTGTGAATCTTGATAGGACTTATATATAATACAGCTCTGAAACCTCTCAGCTTTGATGAGATGAGACAAGTTTCAGGTCTTACTCAGACTTAGAAATTGGGGAAAATAAGAAATAGTAATAATGAAAAATTTGTTGAGTACTTAATGGCTTTAGATATTATGGAATGTTCAGTCTGTGGAGTCTTTATAAAATGTAATAGATAAAGATAGAGGAACCAGATATTAACTCATCAAAGGCATGTGAACAGTAAACTTTCAACACAAATACAACAGTACGAAAAATTCAAGATGAGATAGAGGTTTGAATAAGATTAATGTAAAATTTGTTTATTGTTTGTATCATTGGATAAAAAAAGTTGGAAAAATGCATATCTGTAAAGTATGTATGCTTTTTAAGGTAGTGATATTAGTGGTAGCATTTAGAGGAACAAAGGTGGTTTTAAATGCTATTGCATTAAAATATGATAGAATTAAGTTCTTAAAATGTAGATTGTGCTGTTCATTTAATTCAAGCCAGATTTTCTTATTATTCACCCTTTTGAAAAGTAATTAATTTGAATAAAACCAAAACACAGGTAATAGGAATTAAAAAAAAATTCTTCTATTCTGAAATAGTTATATATTTTGCAAAAATGGGTCTTACTTTTACTTTCATTGGTTTTTTGGTTTTTTTTTTGTTTTTTTTATTTTTTTTCTTGTTGTTTTTGTATCTAGGAAATTTCCATAAAATTAGATTTTGAAGTCTGAATAAAATTATAGGTTTAGCATTAAGAATGTACAGGGTACTGCAGTGCTAGTGCTGCCTGAAAGTTCCTAGACAGATCATGAAAAAATCTAGATTTCCAAAACAAAATAAAGGTTTTAAATATTTTAAAAGTATCTGTAGTTGATGATACATAGTATTTGTCATTATATTTAGAATATTTTAGTGATTTTTCTTTCTATGAATTTTCCTATTTTAAATATATGGTTTTTTTATCTCTACGTAGATATAAAATATATATTTAGTACATGGAATTAATTTTGGCAACCAAAAATGTTTTTGCTATTGTAAGCACATCTCCTGTGCATTAGGAGCAGGTTTATACTAGCTTCTAGACAGTTGCCATTCTGGTCACAGCTGCATGCCTGATTTATTAGGGAAAATCTCCTATCCCATTGTTTAATTGTTGTTGTGGGCCTTCTCACCCAGTGGGAGCCTGTTTAGGTTGAGTCTTCATGTTTTGTTGCCCTTGAGATAAAAGCTCTTAGTTGCAGGCAGTGCTCATCCTCCTAAGCAGGTCCCAGTGCAGTTAGAAGCCTGTCTTTCACTGCAATAGTTCATCAGTTTTATCAGTTGAGTAACTGCTCACTACCTAGAGCTGCTGCCTGTAGCACCAGGCCTCTCTGCTTCTACTCCACATCTTCACTCTCCTTAGAATGATTATCTATTACCTAGCATGAGACGTTGTACTATACAACCACACAAAGATAAACAAGAACTAAAAATAATTTAGGTGTCATTGATATGACAGACAATAGCTATCATAGCCAAAACAAGCTAAAACCAGCTTCAACCACAACAAGCTGAGGCAAGATGTTGGATCCTGCATTGCAAGGTCAAGGAAAAGGCCTTTTCTTAGTAATGCCAGGGCCAGACAAAGTGGGCTAAAGAAGTAATGGCTTGATTTGCATTCCTTGAGTGAGTTCTTCCTGTAACAGCAAATAAGTAAGAAGAAACTCACTTACTACTGCTGGCTTACCTACCACCCACTGGAGGAAAAGATCAGGTTTAAGAACATCTGAAGAACCTGGAGGTACACAAGCCCATGGTGAGATGCATCATAGGATTGAGTGCACCTTTTGCAAGTTTTCCAACACTACCAAGCTGCATGGTGCAGTTGGGTGAGGTGCTGGGTGGAAGTGATGCCATCCAGAGAGACCTTGACAGGCTTGAGAGGTGGGCCTATGTGAACTTCATGAAATTTGACAAGGACTGTATTTGTGCTTAGGATTACCCTGACCCAGGGCACTTGCACTTGTTCTGGACTGCAAGTGCAGATTGCAGAGAATGGATTGAGAGCTGCCCTGAGGAAAAGGGCTTGGGGATGCTGGCTGGCCAGAAGCTCTCCATGACCCAACAATGTGCATTTGCAGGCCAGAAAGCCAAAAATATACTGAGCTGCATCAAAGGAAGCACAACCAGCAGGTCAAGGGGAGTGACTCTTCCTCCTCTACTCTGCTCTCAAGAGACATCACCTGGAGTGATGCACTCAGCTTTGCAGCCCCCAACTGTGTCCAAAAGGACACAGACCTGCTGCAAAAGTCCAGAGGAGGCTCACAAAGATGATCAGAGGACTGGAGCACCTTTCTTAGGATGGTGGACTAAGAGAGTTAGGACTGTTTTCCTGGAAAAGAGAATGCTCTAGGGAGACAATATCAGCCTTCTTGTAGGTACAAGAGAGCTACAAGAAAGCTGGAAAGGGACATTTTACAAAGGCATGTAGTGATAGGACAAGAGGGAATGGCTCTTAATTGAAGGAGGGTAAGTTTAGATCAAAACTAAGGAAGAAGTTCTTTACTGTAAGAAAAGGTGAGGCACTGCAACAGGTTGCCCAAAGTTGTGGATTGTCTCTGGAAGTGTTCAAGGCCAGGCTGGATGGTCTTGAGCAACCTGGTGTAGTGGAAGATGTCCCTGCCCCTTGCAAGGTAGCTGGAACTAAATGAGTTTTAAAATCCCTTCTAACCCATACCATTCTATGATTTTATGATTCTGAGCATTGTTTAAACCTATATATGCTAAATTTCCAGAAAAATTACTAATATCATTTAGACCACATTCCTAAATGTGCAAATAAAAATACGTATGAACAAGTAGATACATCTATTTACACAGAGACATTTCACATAAGTCTAGAAGTAAAAAAAAAATTAATTTGGAATTTTCCAGCCTCACATATTTCTGCCTATATTCAGTGACATATATGAGCACATGAATAGCCTCATTGCATGCTCCAGTGATTTTTTGATGCTTCGCACAAACTCAAAAATCAAGTGTAAACTTCTGAACTAAAACTTACTCTAAAAATTATATGTTATCTGTAAATATTGTGATGTATGATAGGAAAAGTACTACCTCTTTACATCTTTTCTTTATTTCCTCTTCTTATTGTTCATTTATTTATTCTTAATTATTATTTTTTATGTTTATCTATTCTTTATCTAATCTACTCACATTTCTTTAATTGCAGAAAAGTTGTGCTTATCACTCTCTGACTATAATATTTCCTTGAAATACAAACTGTTCTTTGATAGAAAAATATGGGAGAAGAATAATAATTTGATGTCTTAACTTGAAATACATAAGAAAAAACTTACAGTGTTGAGTTAGCACTATGCTCAGCAGAGATTAAAAGGTAAAGGATGTTTCACAGCAAGAAATATTCTGCTGTGTATCTGAAAGGTTACAAACGTGATTAACTGTGGCAGGTCTCATGTGCTCTACTCATTAATCTCACACCTGGTAATGCATTAAGGATGGCAGAAGTAAACATGATGAAAAAGTGCCATTTCATAATGCCATACAACATTAAGACAAGAAAATTAAACTGGGGTTTGGAAACTTTGAAAAGGGATTATTAGTATTAGTAGTTACTGCTGTTGTTATTAGTATTAGTATTGCGATGATGGTGATGACGATGATGATGATTGCCAAATGCTGCAGCTAGGTTTAGATTCAAAGTTATCAATATTTATGAATATTTAGGATAAAATCCTCAAAAGTATCTCTAATGACATCTTGCTGGTTACCGGTATCCATATGTACCCAACATATGCGCTCTGGAAAAAGATCATGCACTAGACATTATGGCATATGTCACCTTGGCAAGGAGGGCTTACTTTAAATACAATCTCTCTCATTTGTGCACTAAACATGATTTAGGTGAAATGTTATAAAATAAAGCAAAAAAAGAGGTTAATTTACCGCATCCTAAATAAGATTTTACCAAGTATGCACTTAAAATGTGACATAATGTTAACAGAATTCTACTTCATTTTGACCTGAGTAGGAATTTGCTGACTCTAGGTATGTTTCCAGAGTCTCAATAAACACAGTGATTCTTCACTGTCTAGGAGGCAAGGGATCTACACTGATATCACACACCATGCATACACACACACTACCCGCCCTCATCAGATAGCTTTTTTACAGAATACTACTGCACCATCTGGGATGTTTGAAATAAACTGAGCATTGTTGTAAAAGTTAAGAGATAATTGCACAGTAGAATTTTCTAAAAAAGATGTTTTACTTCATTGTTTTAAAAAGATTACCACTTTCACTTTTATTGTTTCAGATTTACATCACATCTTTGCTCTACACTTTCTTCTTTTCTCCTAGGGCATGTTCTGCTCCTCTTACCTCTTTAATCTCAGTTCACTACAGTGTTGTCTTTAAGAAATTTCTTCTCCACACTATAGTGTCTTGTCTTTCTGGTCATTAGCCATATTTCTCTCTCTTTAGTAATAAATGCACAGTATTAGTATAGCGCTAATATCTTAAGCATTGCTCAAATATTTAAAAGAATAGTGTTATTAACACATCAATTTCTTCTTGGATGAAAGACTGATGGCATATTTAATGATAAGAAAGAAAGACTTACTTCTAAAGACATGTTTCACTAGACCACTTGGTCTCCCACGGTTTTGCGTTGTTTCACGTAAAGCCATGGTTTGCCTTGGTTTACCTAGATCGTGGCTCACTTATGAGTGGGCTGTTAGTGGACTTACACCATCAGTGTTGGCATCCTGTCAAACTAGTTTAGTCTCATTGCATCTACAAACCACATACATAGATTTCAAGTATTATAAAAGCTTCACAGTAATTCTGCTTGTTAAAATAGAACACTGGGCCTTGATGAGAGGGGTGCTTGTCTTTTTCGGGTATATCTAAGGCATTATGTATCAACTTGCAAAAAATGCATCTAACTTTCCATTTGTGATTCCTTCTTTCTTCATGTTGACTGGTCTCGTCTGTTGGGTACTTCACTAAAAGTAATGTAATTTCATTAATGGTCTTAACAAATGCTTTGATCATTCATATTTTCTCAAACTTTGCTCTACTGTTATCTCATCTTCTATACCTGAGGAATAACTGTAGTGTCTAAGGATGACATAACCTGAATCAGAAGACAAGACTATGATTAGCAATAAAAATACGCCAATTTCCACACTAATAACCAGATCACCATTATGTACGTAAAAAAAAAAAAAAAAATATTATTTTCAGTTTCTGTCATCGATGCTTAAAAGATAAACACAAAGAAGGCAAGAAAAAACCAATCATAATTACTGGAATAAGTTATGACTTTTGAACATACACATGTTCAAGGGGATTACAGCAAAGGTTAAGACATAACTTGGAGTTGTCTAATTCAAAAGCAATCCTTGAAAAATAGTGGTGCTGTATATGTCTGGTTAAACTGCTTCGAAAAAAAGAATTAAAAACCCAACTGTTTTATCTTTTACAATCTTTTATAAATTAATGTCTTCAAAACTGCTAAAACTGCATGTTTCCCTAGCATTCTCTTACAGCGAAAATCTTTAGTAAATTCAATCAAAAAAAATGCTTAGCACCCCTAACACACCTATTACTCACTCCAGTGGAAAAAAGAAAATCCTACATGACTAATAATGGAAAAGATACAGTCCAACAGACAGTGGATGATATATTACTTAAATTCTGCAATTAAAAAGTATTAAAAACAATCACTGTTTCATTCTAAAGGCAGAAATTTACATGAATCCATTAAAATTAAAATAATTTTCTAAATTTCCACTAACCTGTATTCAGATCTGAATTTTTAAAAAAATATAAATTATGGTCATGTATAAGAAATAGTCGTGTAGAAAAATAACATATATGCCTAGAAAAATAGTCCTAAATTATCATGGATATAGAAAATTGCCAACGAAATGAATCTTCAGCCATATTTTTACTTTTAAGAAAATGTTTACTGATAAAAAGTTAATCCACATTATTTTTCCCTTAAGGAAGACTTACATTTCAGACATTATTTATCTTGCTTTCTTTTTCTTCTATACTTAAATCCTAAGATATAGAAAAGTTAATGTAAGAATTCATAAGATTATTCAGAAACTATTTCAAGAAATAAATTTAATTTTTTTTCCTTCAACTGCATAAAACCTTTTCAAGCCACTTAACTCATCAAGGTAAATCTACTGATGATTCTTTTATTCTTAACATCTTATCACACTAAACTATCAAAAAGTATATAATTGTCTATTTTAACTTAAATAAGTTAAATATTCTCAAAAATGCAACATAAGCCTACAGAAACACAGTGTTTTCTTTAGAATGGTAAAAGGTTTACAGATAGAGGTCACTGAGTAAGTAATGTGTAGGCTTCATGCTCGTTCACTCTCTGCCTCATTAAGGAATGAAAAACCTATCAGTTTCTGTCTTGTTGAAAGAATTAAGGATATAATCCACAACTCAAAAAATTACTGACTAACTCCAGTCTCTGGCTATGCAGTAGGACCATCATGAGGAAAATAGCAACAGCTCACCTTAGCGAGTTCCTATGTAAATGTGCAAAAATACAGCCAAAAAGCACAACCATGAATGGAACTACATGAAAGTCCTGAGCTGCATTATGATTGGGTAAATTCTGGTACTGATTTTCCCCATTTGTATTTACCTCTTCAACAATTTCTTTTGGGAAGAAGATTTCAGTGTTCAGAAAGGCTCAAGAAATTAATTTATTTCTTCTTCCTCCAGTACAATTGAGTGATAGCAGCTTTTTCCAGTACTTGCATGTCCTCATGTCCTTAGAAGGTAAGGACAAATAAGTAATGACAAAAGAACTGTAAGGTTTAAGCTCTATGTGTTTGCTTTCTTCTTTTTGTTGTAATTTTTTCCTTCCCATCACCTCTTCCCTTCCAATGGTTGTATTACTTATCGTTACAGATTTTTTTCCTCTGAAAACTACTTAGCACTGGAGAAGCGAAATGGAGGATTTATTGGGTTTTAATATATGCTTGTGCATTTACTGTGCTCCCAATGTTTTAGTTATAGGAATATAAGAATGCTAAATAACCAATATGTAATGTTCTACTAACCAGGTTTATTATATTTCTTTGCTTGTCCTGTTCCTAAAATGTAGGTTATATTTAGAGGCTTCTAATAGTAAGTTCACATCTGTTTTGAGTTCAGTTTTTTATCTTTTTTGTCTTGTAATTTTCTTTGTATTTTTGGGATTGAGTTTTTTTTTTGTTGTTTCTTTCCCTAAATTTCTCAAATGTTGTTAAGCCATTAAAATATTTTCCTTTTGATCATTACAAATTACGAGTCCCTGTTGCACATGAGAGGAATAGAAGAGTTTCACAACCTAATTTCCCACTGCAAAAAACGTTCCCCTCATGAATTGTTTATTTTCTTCCTGACAATCTTGGTGATGTGTTCTTTGTGTAAACCTATTCATAGAGTTATTAATAATTTACAAGATTTTCTTTACCGGAATGGACATTCCCAGTGTCAGTCCTACAAGTGACAAAAGTTGCCCCCTGCTAAAAGAAAAGAAAAAAAGTGTTCTTTAGTGGTAACTATTTTATTGTTTGTAATACATCCTGTATCTGTCTTGTACACTTCTCCAGTGCAGTTTTCTCCAAACTGGATGGATAGCATTGCATCACAGCTTGTGCATTTTGCACTTGCCATCATCAGGATGAGCAAAGCAGATAAAATACCAACCCTTTTGGGACGTGTCTGGTTACATTGTCCTTTGCTATTTTCCATGGTTTTCTTGCTTATAGATTTTTATACAGTTTTGAACTATTACTCTTTACGAAAAAGGCAAGAATACCAAAACTCCTTTCACACCAACCTTACCCAGTAAACCCAAACAAATAATTTATTCAGATATTTTTCCTGAGACAAAAAAAAAGACAAACAAACAAATTAAAAAAACCCAAACTGGTGGTCTACCACTCAGTACACAAATAGTTCTAAACTTTGAAAAATTTAGGAATAGAGATACAAACAGAATAACAACCTTCAATACACATTGAGGTTGAGAAAGGCAAAAGATGGGTATAGTCCAAAAAGTCCAAGTTAAAAAATGTGAATTTAAATCATCAGCTGTGCTTCAATAAAGTAATTCTTTACTCAAATAATTTAGAAATGTATGGAGGTGAAATGCTGAAAATCACTGAAGGGAATTTTTGTGCTAAGAAGCACGAGTGAAAGGGAAGGATTGTCCTGTAATTTTGTGCAGTTCTGCTCCAGGTCTAACAGTTACTTGATCAAAAGTGGAATTTGAATGTCCCATCAAGGTTCAGGATTTCACTGATCTAGGCTGCATACCCAAAGGATCACAGGAATAAGTCTCCCGATAAAGAGACCTTATAATTAGAGAGAATTTACTTTACTTTCCTAAACAAGGGCATGAGTTTATATTTGTGAACCTGTAGGTTATCTAAAATACCCTCGAATGGGTGATAGACCCAAAAGAGTTTCTGAAGGTACATGGTCTCCTGGCAAAAGCCAGTCTCAAACATCAGTCAATACTTTTTTGTAGGAAAGTGAATTAAAATTTAAGCAATGTCCCATGGATAGTGTGCACAAAACAAGACAAGAGTGAGAAAATTGCAATCAAAACCTGAAGCACACAGGCACAGCATCACAGTTGTCAAGTGCTTAGATTTACTATGACATGCATGACTTTTAACAGGAAGGCTATCACAAAACATCACATGAGAATGGAAAGTAGCAGAAATAATTAGGTGTACTGTAGTTCATGCAGCTGCCACTTTCACTTTGCAGCTTTTATGCCAAAACTGCAGAGAAGAATTGTTAAAGTATATGGTTTCTAGGAATAGGCTACATCCCACACATCCAAAATTTTGCTTTATTTGGAATTTGTCTCTTCAGTTCGAAAAAGAATAGAATCCCATAGTTCAGGAAGTATATTGGAATACCAACAAAATGTATGAGGAGTGGGGAGAGCTCTGTATGTGGTCTGAAGAACTCTAGACTTAATAAACTGTTCTTTGCAGACAAAAAAACTCAGTGTGAACAAACACATATCAGTATTCCACATTTTGATTCACAGCCTGGATACATAAACACAGAGCTGGAGTAAGCTCATAACTGATACCTTTGATCTAATCATGTCTAATTAGCTCTGATAGTGCAACACTTTATTATATAATCAGTGGCTGATGTAGTCTCTATCTCCTGTGTGACTAGCAGGTAACAAGAACACTCATCCAGAAAGTCAGAATGTTGAGGTGCTTGAAGTCCCCAAAACAATGTTATAACCAGTCCTTGTAACACAATAGTCGGTGAATAAATTAACTCAGTGTAGAGATGATCGACCTCTTTAAAATGTAAATTAGCTGAAAAATGTGTTCTGGAATACAGGTGCTCCTCTTCCTTATGCCCTAAAAGCACTAAACATCATTCCCAAGAAATTTGCTCACTGAATCATTTTGAAGCTGCTTCTACTGGGGAAAAAAATAAACCTGTGCTTCACTGCCTTATTATAATTGCAAAGGAAATTATTAGTATGTCCTCTGAAAAATTAAAGGGGAAATCTTCAGTGGAAAGAACAGAATATTCCTAATGGTGGTAAATCTAGTCCTCTCTGTTTTTATGTTTCCCTTCTCTCCCCAGTTCCAGCCCTTTTTCTGTCCTTTAACCTTTAGGGAAAATGACAGCTGAACTACAAAGCACAGCCTCTGTCAGCAGTCTAGATATCTAAAAGTTGGACATCAGACCCATGTGCATAACAGAATCAGCCTCAAGGCATTCAAAAGTAACAGAGAGGCCACATGTACCAATGTTCCCTTCTGTTCAACATCTCTGTGACCATCTTTAAAAGCTTAGCTTCTGTTGATCTTTCAGCATCAGAACAATAATAATCTTTCCAGTCCAAAGGACCCTGATGATAATTTCATTTGTTGGGTTACATGCAATTACATATAGACAACTTTTCATCAGGATGGTCATCTTGATGTGTCTACTGCTCCTCTGTGGTACTCTCCTCTTGTTTGTCCTCCCACCAGTTCCCAGCTGAAACAGGAACAAAAGTTTTGGCTGCTCCTCAGGGCATGCACTTATTTACCCCCTGGGATTTATAAGAATTACATAGAAGTACACTTTGAAAAAATAAAGAGTAAAGTTGAATTCTTGAATTCTCAGCTGGTGTGAAGTCAAAGTCACACAAAAAACTTTTGCATATGGAATGTGAAACACTCAGCAGAGCTCCTAGATGCATTATCATGCATGCAAAGCCCTTCATAGTCAAATCCTTCTAAGCTCCACTGCACAGACATATCATGATATTGAATGTGCAAGCAGGGTACAAATGCTTGTAATGTTCATGTTCCCATAGTACTTAGGGAATTTTAATGAATACATGTATAATTCATTTAAAAGGAGATAACTGGCATGTGGCATCCCAGGAACTGTGACCTGTTCCATTGATGTTAATGATAACAGCCTCAGCCAACTGTGGTGATGAACCTCCTTGAACCTTACGGTAGCTCATATATTTTCCTTTTGCTATAAATGTTTTATTTTACCTGATACAGTAATGAAATTGTCAAGATAATGAACAGAGTAATAATTTCACACAAATGGATAACTTTAATTAAAAATCACAGTGTTGACTGCTAAAATATGGGGGTAACAGGCCATTGATCAGATTACAGATCACTGGTAATTGAGATGTGGCTATAGACGCAAAGACCTGTGAACTCCACCGAAGGACATAATGTGTGCTGTCAGTAAGCAGCAGTCTCAACACATCATTAGCCCATATATATGTAATTCTTTACTCAGCTGTTAAATGTGCAAGGACAAATATTACCTGTTATACCACCTCCAAAGTAACAGTTTGAATTAGTGACACAACTGCCAAGGTAAGAGATGTCAATGTCCTGAGAATGTGGTGTCTGGGAGCCACGGGAGACTTCTTGCTCTGGAAGGTATTCCTGAGGAGCAGGAACTCTCCTATCCTAGCATGCTATTCCGCAGCTGTCTAAGTAGATAGCACTCACAGAGGGAAACTAAAGTTGGCTTTCTGAAGAATGCCTAAAACCTCTGCTCTTCTAAGTGTAGTGACCAGTTTCATGCCTTGCTATACTCCTTCTATTCTAAAATTTTCATCAGCCACAAGGTTATAAACTCATCCCATGTCATAACATTTTGTGTAATATTACCTTTGAAAGGCATATGGCTTTCACAGTGTATCTGAGCTTTCTTCTTTGTACCAGTTGCCAGTTTACTGTCCGATAAAAATAGTTTGAAATTCCTATGTAAACTTCTACTTTATATTATGTTTTAGAGAAATTTATCTGAAGGATAGATGTCTGAGTCAGCATAAAATATTTTTTGCACTCATCTCAAGCCATGTGGCAAACCACACCTCTGTCTACTATGATCCCATGGATATACCTTGGTTTGCTGTAAATAAATATTTAAGAACTGTGAAAGGTACCTCCTCTGGTGGTATGTACAGAAGTACCCATTTAAGTTCTAAATAAAGCATCTGTTAATCAAACCTTTGTTTCTCAGCAGTGGCATTGCAGTGAAAAGGAGGATGAGTCTTTTGTCTTTTTTATGTTGAAGCAGGTTGATTCTTTATAATCTAAGTTTATCACAAAGAAAATTCAATATCCAGCAGTACAAATAGAAAGTTGGAGGAAGAATTCTTATTGGATGATTCAGACCTATTTTGGCAGTGGCGGCTTTCAGTCAGTTTTGAGCCGTAAATTCTTCTGGAATTACAATCTAAAGGCTGTTTGAAAATTCTGCCATGAGTCACTAGAGTTTAGCTCTTCTAGAGGAGTTTGAGATTTGAGAAGAAAAAGGAGGATGTAGTATGACACCAAGTTTTAGCATATTGCATTATTGCACAAAGCAGTGATTAAAGTTTTTGCACAGTCAAATTATAAAACACTGCTGCAGATGTCTACTCTAGAATGATCAATGTTGACTACATAGGATCATTCCAGATACTGACAGGGTATAATCAGACCTAAACAAGTAGATTTATACATAATTTCTCTTGGTCAGTCTGCACTTCTGTAGGACAGAAAACAGCCTCTACTGTTTTCCTAAGATACAACCCTCCTAACATTTAAATCTGCCCATCTATCAGACTTGCTATTCTTCTTAAAAACCATACCAGGATTTTAGGTGACAAAATACTATTTATTCATATAATCATGGATAACAGGCAAATATGGAAACTAGATGGTACATAACAAGTTTTTCTAGGACTCACCAATGCTCTTCAGAGAGAGATGGCCAGTAGCACCTTTGCACTGCTCATGTTCCTACAGATGCAGAGGCAAACAGTGACAACAGTAGAAGTTAACAGTTTTGATAAGTAAAACTTAATGGTTGACCTTCTTTAAAGCTGCATCTCATATTCTCACAAAGTGAAAAAAATCCTAAAAGACTAAGGACAAATAAAAGTGACTTTATATGCTTACAAGGTATTTAGCTACAAGAACATTCTGTTTATATGGCCACTGAGAGTTTTTGGAATATGAACATATCCCTGACAGCTGCAATGACACAAATTCATTTAGCTACCCTGACACTGTAACACCATTCAGTCATTATCAGTCAAGACCTATCTGAACAAATGACCAAAGGATAAAAAATTCCATATCTATTACTTACTAAAAATCTTCTGGCTGCTTTTTTGTCTGGTTGGGTTTTTTTTTAAATGAAAAAAATGCAAGTAGTTTTAGTTAAGCAAATAAAGGCTTAAACATATTTCAGGTAGGTAAATACATAAATATTGAATCAAGACATGCACAATTTCAGGAGTACTATCTGTGATAGAAAATCAACATTTCCTTACCTATGAGTTTAAATAAACTCTATTATGAGACTTGAATTTAAACTAATGTCATGTTTAGTCTATATGGTGTATAAAATACAGTAGAAGCACAGCATAAGACAAAAAACGCTTAAAAGATAGTAAGTACTTTGTGAGGTGTCTGATATAGAATTTATGCTAGTTTCAGTATGCCTGAGAGTATTCAGCAATTATAAGGTATACCTTAAGAGTCATCCATTACTGTACATATGACTATCAATAATAACAGTTATTATATATATAGCCATTTATATCCTCAAAAATCAGGTATTTGGGGGTTGGATTTGTTTTTTTAAAAAAATAACACCCTCCTTGAAATTAATTATGATATTAATATTATGCATTATCACACTATATTAATTCATTTTTTTGAATTTTATGAGTAGTTAATAAATGCTATTATTTCAACTTTAAAAACCCAGACCCTAGTACTCATAAAAAGCAAATCAATTCGCTTTCAGTGATAAAACTGAAATTTGCTTCCAGAGGAAAACTGGGTAGGAGCAAAGACAAAGCACTAAAATATGCCTATAAGAAGAGACTTCCAGAGATGTCTGTTACATGTCAACATGCTCATGTATACACTTTCTCCCTTGAGCAGTGTGATCAAGTAAGCTTCCTTCTTCTAAGCACATTAGCATCATCAACTTTGTTAACACAAAGAAATTTTCCTGAGTCTCACTCTGTATGAGAATGTCAGTTTATCTCTTCTGAGCCCAAATGTATATAGTGAAGGGAAGAACTCATGCTCAGAGGAGCTAAATCTTAATTTTTCTAATGTTTGTTCATGGTACTGTTAGAAGAGTGACTTGGGAGCATTTCTTTATCATATCCCATTAAATATATGTGTTCTCTTATACAATAATGAAACAGAGTAAGTTAATGTAAAACAGCTTTTTATATAGCAAATGTTTATGACATAATTTTTTTCTGTAATTTCTCAAAATAAAAAGCAGTTAGCCTTCCCTCTTTAGCTTCTTTACTCTCCCAGGGAATTTTCAGGTTGCAAAAATACCCATTATATTTTTTTCTTTAAATGTGATTTTTCCTTCAGTATAGTGCAATGGTAGGTACTTTTGAATATGGGCAAAAACAACTATAACAGCATTTATAAAATGTTCAAGAACAACTTGTGTCTAAAACTGACCTGTCAGCTCTCATATGATGCAAAGAAAGGAAATTTAACCTAAAGTACAGGTTAATATCAGCCTCTTATATTTTATAAGACCACTAATAAAATCAGTGGAATTCTTCATGCTCTGGTCCTGTTCTTGATAACATAGATCTTTTTCCATGCTTTTTTGCACACTTTGTATCACATTTTTAAGTAACACTAGCCTGCCAATAAAGATTATATGATTTTCAGTTCTCAGGGATCTTCATTTACCAAACAATCAAACTGTATAATCTTCATTGACTTCTGCTCTGTTTCCATCTCACAGTAAGCCAATGTCAGTTGTTCAGCACTGTTAGTTTCCAAGAACTATAAAGTCTAACAGGCTGTCAAAATCATGCTGTCATCTTACTGGGAAAGAGATTGCAAGTGTGGAAAGGGTGTGGTTTTAAATCATTCTTGTCAACTGATTGTAACAAAAGAAAATCATACATGTGGAGTCTACCCCACTCAGGTATCGGTGGTTTTCCACATTAGTGGAGCCACTGTATCCATTGGTTTGCATGCACAAAACTTGGAGCTGACAGTAACATGAAAGTGGCAGTTTTGGTTTAGAAGATACATACTCATTTAATGAAAAGACTTAATCACTAAGGTTGCTATTCCAAACTCTGCCATCCCTATGAAGGAGAGTGAACTGCATCGTGGTCTGGGGTTTCAGCTAGAACACTGAATTGGGAATACCATTCCTAAACCAGGACACTGCTCCACTGTGGACATTCATGGGATAAAGGGGCACAGCCTGACTCCTCGTGGTGTTTGGCACAGGCTGCAGGGGAACCTCTGCTCTAGAGCCTGGACCAGCTCCTCCCTGGCCTTCTTCACTGACCTGAGTGACTGCAGGGCTCTTCTCTCATATTCTCACTGCTCTCTTCTCTGGCTGCAATTACTTCTGTATAATAATTTTCTCTCTCCTTCTTAATTATGTTATCCCAGAGGTACAACCACCACTCCTGATGGGCTTGACCCTGTCCAGCACTGAGTCCCTCTTGGTTGCAGGCATTGGACAAAGAGAAGCTTCTGACAGCATCTTAGAGAAGCCACCCTCGTACCTCCTTCATACCACAATCTTGACACACAAACCAAACAAAATTTTAAATATTTTTTCATCAATCAGTACTTAATTATACTTATGATTAAAAAGACTAATAATTTTCCTAAATAAGTTTTGGGTTCACCACCTATGCATGACACATGATGGAAAGACTATACCCAAATTTTAAACAACTATAAAAAAATTACTCACATTTCACAGTAATTTAACGTATCATATGCTGTAAAAAAGCAATAATTTTTGACATTTATAAAATATCTGTATTATGCTATAATGCACATGCAACTTGTCTGTTACTACCTATTAAAAATATGCACTAAAAATATGTACTAAAATATGTTATTGGCTATAAATAAACATCTTGGGAGAAAGTGAGATTGCCTTTTCAATATGTGCAACACACTGCTACTGTTAATGAAGCATCTGAGTAAACACTAGTCACATTTTTGTGTTAAGTGCAAGCTTTGGTCACTTACACTGCTGGGAAATGCAAGATGGTGATCATTACTGACAGTTTAACAGAATTCAGTTCACTATGTTTTTCCTGACACAATTTTCCTCTGATCTCAGAAGAAGAAGGGAAAGACACACTCAGGTAACTGGCGCAGTGTTTCTAGTTTTGCTTTGCTTCAGGAATTTGTAAAAATGGAAGCATAGGAAAAGGTAGCTTTTGAAAATTTAATGCCATTGCACAAATGCAGTTATTGTATCAATTACACCGAACAGTAGGCAACATCTAAATCTGTTCTCAGGGCCATTCAATTCACTTTGTTGGCTATTCTGTCAGCAAATGCAGGAATACCTTTCTGAGACAGACAGAAACTGCTAACAGTGTCGAAGAACATTGAGATCACCTCTCCCTAAAAGAATGCAAATTTTCAGCCAGAGTTTAACCGCACGCATTGGAAAACAAACAAAACAAAACAAAACAAACAAACAAACAAACAAACAAACAAACCTCCAAACTAAAAAAACAAACAAAACAAAAACAAAAACAAAAAACAAAGACAAGACCATAGTTCTGTCTTTTCTTCTCTCACACCCAGAAGGTGTCAGCTGATCACCTACATTTGTGTTTCTGTCAGATCTGTCACTGAAGGAGATCAGTGCTGCTCATTCAACCATGGACCTTCTGATGAGATAGACTGATCCCTTGGATCTCTGGAAATATTTCTCTCATTTAATAGTTTTAAAATTATTTTCAAAGAAGAGATTAAGCTACTTAAAATTAATGATATTGGATTTTTTTTATTAGGAGGGAATATTTGGATTTGCCACAAATGCAGCTGCTTTGGATCAGATACATAACCAGAGAAAGCAATTAAAAGATTAACATTTTTTCCTGCTAATGATTTGATCTATCACATACGAAGCTATTCTTTATCTGCAGTCTAGATTAATTTCATTATAGCTGTTGTATTGTAGAAAGGCTAAAAGATTGAGAAAGGAGATGTGTCCCCTTTGTGTATTAGTGTAATTAATATTGGTAAGCTTCATGCATTTCTAGATTATCTTTGTTCTAGAATATGAAATTATTATAAACAATTTTTTCAAAGATTTGTGCTTTGTGATGGGTTTATTTTAGATTTTTTAGTTGTTTCTATTGAAAACAAGCTATTTGAAAACTGGGGTTTCCATCTGAAATCAAAATATTACGCACAGGGTTTTTTCTTATTAGTGCAAGTAACATACTATGAGAAAAGATTTGAGATGCCTGAGAAGATATTTTCAATATATGTCAGTTATTTATTTTTTATGTAAATTCAGCCATATTAGGAATTTTAGCATTAATGTCATTTTGGCTTTCAAGAGTTGTTTATGGTTTTGACAAGAATTCCGTGCCATTAGGAAAAGTGGAAACGAATTCTCAGGCCCGCACTGTCATTTGCCTTTTCTAGCAGCCCAAATATTTTGCAATTTTATTGCATTTTCTGTATTATGCATGTGTCGTGTGTGACCTTTGGTGCAAGCAGCATCTTCATGCTGCTTGCGAACCCATGTTACTTGAT
The DNA here is from genome assembly GCA_013398595.1 of Tychaedon coryphoeus. Taxonomy (NCBI): domain Eukaryota; kingdom Metazoa; phylum Chordata; class Aves; order Passeriformes; family Muscicapidae; genus Tychaedon; species Tychaedon coryphoeus. The sequence continues at coordinate 484,119 of WBND01000221.1, read as the reverse complement.
AGAAAATATTGTTCTCTAAATTTACATGTATAGCTACACATATATAGATGTGTAAAGATGAACATTTGTAAATTTTCATTTGGAAACCAAACAATTATATTTCACTATGTATCATGAGATATATAAAGGCTTGTGTGTTTATCCAGTACCTGCAGACAATTGGCTTTAAATATAGCACAAACTTTGATAGGACTAGTCATCTAATGCCATCATTGACAGGAATATATAACACAGCCTCAACTTGAACAACCTTTTCAAAAAACCCACAGATGAATTATGAGGCTGAAAAAAAGAATATGGTTAAAAGCATTAATCACTTTAATTTTTAATTTTTCCTGTTGAAAATGAATTCTCAGCTTTGTTGGCACTGCAATAGAAAGGTTTAGACGTCTATCATTATTAACTGGATTTTTCAGTGCCACCCTTTTAGATCACTTTTTTTGGCACTCCCTGTCTGCTCTGAAGATAAGAGGTGCCAACTATATTTGACCCAAAATAGCTGCCCTATAGTCCCTTATATATATATATATACATATATATATATAGTCCCTTGGATGAGACCCATCTTATTCAAACAAATGTTTTTCCAAATATTGAGAATTACCATTTCTAAACCTATAAATGTGTTTTCAATAACTGAAAACTAGGAATGCAATAACAAATGGGAAACATTGCACAAGGGGCAAATAGAAATATTGTGGTTTTTTTCTTGAATTCCACCCAAAGAGAGTGCATATAGTTTACAGACACAACAGTGCAAAAGCCTAAACACTTCAAGACTAATACTCATAATGAATTATACACATGTGATAGCATGAGCGGTAAACGTACAAAAAAAAAAAGACTTCATGAAAACACCATAAATTGTTAAACACACTTGCAGATTGTTCCAATATTCATGATTACAGCTATGTTTTATTTCTTCAGAATTAAGGATCAAGAACAGTTTGAGTTGCAAAGCTGGAAGCCTTACACTGGAAAGTGATAGACATTAAAGAAACACCATTCATTTGAACACAATAGCTTATCCCTGATCATCCTAGACAAGTTCACCTACACCAGGTACTGGGAAAATCAAAAATAGAAGAAGATTTTGAAGGTTTTAACACAATGAAATCCAGTGGAAGTTATGCAATTTCAAGCTCTACAATGAGACTGACTTCCTAGATGTCATCTTTGCATGGAATTTAAAACACCAAGTTATATCTCCTGTAGAGAGCTACAGTCTTTCTGCTCCATGAGCCACTGTGATGCACTGTAAAAATCTCTAGCTAATGCATACTTTGGACATATGTCTGGCTGAGAATCCTTCAATGAGTGTGTAACTGCTGACAAAATACCTCAAAATCTATACATCTGTTAAATCAATCGACAATTGTTTTTCTGCCATGAACTTCCAATTTTATACAATTTTGGACAAAAATTGAGTGTTCCCATAAAAAGCAACCATTGCAAAAAAAAATTTTTTTACAATCATTTTAATCTCCATTTTGTGTCAGAAAAACAAAGGGAAGAATAAAACACAAAGATGGCAAAAAGGATTTTATGGTTTTTTTCCTGACACCCTTAGTAATTGTGTTCTTAAGGATGTTTGTCCAAGAATTTCAACCTAACGTCATCAAAAGTAAAATATGTCATAAATCTAAGGAATATTCACTAAAAAAAGTTGATTCAACTTAGCTTTGAAAACAAGCAGAAAGGAATATTTCAAGACAGCTTAAATTTGTCCCAAACCTGAATTTGTTTACAGTAACTAAAAATCACCAGCTATTCATTAATCCTGGATATTCCTAATGAACGAAATAAAAACACTTTTGTAAAAGTGCATTACCAACACAGATTAATAAAGCCTCACCTCTAAGACTTATTTAATTTTGAAAATGTTTAATAAACAGCTCGATCATTACTGTGGAAGAAAGAAAATATTTCAGATGTGGCAGCAGAGAAAGAAGCTTCTAATCACAGAATAAAAACATTACCAGCAAAGCCTTAAGTCAAAGCTTTCCCTGTAAATATGATGTCAGAAGATTCTTGCCATTATCACTAAAGTGCCTTTTTCAGTGTCTTCATGATTGCAGCTGACCTTGTCAGATATGGAACAGCCATCTGAACAGAGTTTGAAGATCATCATTGGGTTAGGAAAATGTTAAATTCAACATTAAAGTTCAGCCATAATTCTAATTTCCTAACACCACAGTAACAAAAACATTGTAGTTGAATGAGCTGTTACAGAGATTCTAGAAAAGAAAATTGCTAATTCTTACAAAATCAAGTTGTTTGAACGATAGCTTAGACATGGGGAAATGGTTTTAAAAAAAAACATTCCATTTATAAGAAGTCTCCAGATTTTGTAATGATTTCTCTGGAATGAGGAAAAAGTGTAAAACTGGCCAAAGAAGCAGTAAATAAATATATGTGTAGAAGCTGCTATGACCAGACAACACAAAAAATCCTCACTAAAGGATTACATATTACAACATAATTTCTAAAGATTACTATGGTGTCTATAAGAAGAGAAGATAAATTGCATTAAAGTCATGAGATAACATTTTCAAGATTGCCTTGGGGAATATTCAGAATGGTTTGCTTATCTTGGAGACTTTAACTTCACTGAACTACCTCTGTAGACAGTGTGTGAGATTGATTTCTCCAGAAGGAAATTGAAGCTGGCTAAATAGGCTCTTCCTTTGAAACACATCAATTTGGAAGTCCAGAGCAATGCAGAAACAGAGATAGCCACAAAGATGTTTTCAGCCAAACATGCTTTTTTGCAAAAATCATTATTTGATGATAAGAAAACATTTTTCTGAACTGATCTCTTTTGAACTCTATATTCGATTTGATTTAAAAAAATAAATAATTAATCTCCTTTGGTATGTATGGAGGATTCTTTATTTTGGGAGGGTCAAAGAAATAGTGAAGTATTAGCATAACTTTTAATTCTTAAATTGATACTACATTTTAGACAATGAATACACTAGCACACTCATATATTTGTTACTGGCTAAGTACCACAGTGCGGATAAAAGCTGGATGGGATTTTTGCCTCTATTTTATCAAAAGCCACCAAAAGTTTATTAAACATCAGCTGAGGAGTATGAAAAAAGAATTTGGGTTCCTTTATGATTAAACTGGTTTTGTTCTTTGATACTTTCTGGTACAGTACCAGCTGTGGCATAATTTGAATAATGAGAAATTTTTATTACCAGTTTTAAAGGTGAAGAAGTTAACATGTCAACACATTTGTATGTGTATCATTCACAATTTGTATGATGTGTTGGTACAGAAATAATAGCGAGGAGAAAGTTTTATCTGCAGAAGTAAAGAGAATGACAGCAATACCATCCTTCTTAAAAGAGTGAGGTAATTAAAGTGGATTTGAGAGATACAGAGTACTTCAATATTCATAGGTCTCCAGCTGGTCAGAAAGTTCTCAAAAATTTACTCTGTTCATCCTTGTTTCAATGTTCATGCTCTGACTTTGAGAGATGTATATGTATTATATAGATATGTCCATGAAGCAGATAAAATCATAAAATAGATATTCCAAATAGATAGCATTAAAATAGATAAATAAAAACACATAGTGTTAAAATACTCAGAACTGCTTTTTGGTGAATCACAGTTTCATTCTTTTTTTCCAAAATTATTTATTTACTTTAGATACTACTGATATCCATGTTCATCAATAAATATCAGAATCAAAATTATTATATACATCAAAATTATACCACAATGTAATTGGAATATTCCATAATTTGCTGTAGTTATTATTAACCCAGGAGACTGGGATCTTTAGAATGTACTAAAAATCTAAATCAGACTCAAGACTTTGTGCTAAAGCACTTCTATTACAGCACTCTGAAGTGGTTGCCATGGAATACCTAAGGGTTAAATATATCAGTCTTGTTCTTCTGGAAGTCATTATCCACAGAAAGCTGAACTGTGTGCACAATGTCAATTTAGAAGTCATTTGCCCACAATGTCAATTTAGAAGTCATTTGCTTCCAGTAGAATCACTCATTATAAGAAGGTAAAGGCAGAGCTTATTAGGTCAAATACTCTGGGCACAGAAGAATTTAAAGTCTGATATTAAATACCTAGAAAGTCTCTACATTTTTATGTGGTTGCCTTCTGTAAATAGAGTAAAAACACTGCTGTGATAGACACTAAAGTACATGAAAGATTATGTGGAAAAAATGTGGAGGAATTTCTGTTACTATTGTTTTGCTTGTATATTTATATTCCAACAATGTAATGCCTTAGAAAAAGCCTGTATTGCCAGAGTTACCATAAAGCAACTTTTGTTTTTTTTACTTTATTTCTATAATTTTGTATGGTGTTTCTAAAATACCTTGACAGTGCCACTTTTATAATTAAATTCAGAATTATTCAAAGTAAAACAGCAAAAAATATTTTGAAGGTTGTTTTCTAACGGTGTTATGACATTTCCAAGGTTGCACTAATGACAACATCTGCATTAGGGGAATCACAAAGTAAAATCATAAATACTGATCACAGCTGAGAGACAACTGGGTTACAGAATATGAAGATTAAAAAATGTCAAACTCCCGGAAATAGAAAGAGTAAAATATGCAGTAGGGAAATATTCATGTATTCATGTATCATATTCCTGTGACAGGAAAAAGGAAGTAAAGGTTACCATTTACTTAGTCTTGTTAAGTATGAGAAATACAAAAAGAAAAGAAGTCTATCTGAACTATGTAAATGGAGTGAGTAAAGGAAGAGAACTTAAAACATTGATCCAGCATATAACCTGCTTTAAAAGAAAACAACCAACAAACACAAACCCATAACAATTTTGTATCTAACAAGGAGTTTAATAGAGAACATTGAAAAATTAACTGACTGCTGAAAAATAATATTAATTAAATTTATGCTAAAAATGTTAAAATTTTGTGGCATAGGTCCTGACTTTAATCTCAGCTGAAATAGAATAAACTTAAGCCAAATATATTTATTTGGTAAATAATACATCTAGATAAAGCAACATTTGTCTTGTTCTAATTATATTTTTTAAAATTCATTTTTTAATATTCTAGATAAATAGTTTTATGTTAGAATCATACCTGTAATATAAAAATTTAAAAAATTTACATTTCAGGTATGATTATAAAATTATATCTGTGAAGGACAAATTATACCTGTGTATAAATTATGTAAAAATTATACCTCTGAAGGAGGTAATATTAAAATTTTGTCCACAGCCTTTTGATTATTCACTAAGAATATGGGATAACTTAATTCAATTCCTCTCTTTGCATAGGTTTTAATTTACTCCTTCAAGTATAATGACCTCTGGAGACATAAAGACTACGAGGTCTTAGCAAAACATCCAGAAAAATTGAAATTATATCAGCAGGCTATGCAAGAGTTTACATTCTTCGTTGCAATCTGTTAGTCAGCTTGGTATCAGAAATCAACCAATAACTGAAAATGTAGCAATGACGTTCTGTCCCCCTGTTTAATGCTTTTTAGGTCCTATTAGAGCCATTTCACATTGTTTAACATTGAGCCAATGATCATGAAAATGTTAATGCATAAAAATAAATGCAACAAGATTTCCAATGAGAATGATAATTCCTGAGATATGCAAAAGTGCTTGTGGCTTTCCCATCTATTAACAAATTGGTGAAACTACATTTAATTTCCTTTCTTTCACAAAGACCCAGCAGCACTGTTTTCCTTCCAAGCCAATAAGAACATTTCCAATCGAACATTTGCTCCAGATTTCAGTTTGGAGAGGTGTCTTCTTCCCCAGATAAACACGAATTTTAGCTGATGTAATTTTTTGAAGCTCATAATGAACTGCAAAGACTCAGTTGTTTGTACCATTTTCCATTAAGGTCAGTTGATTTCTATTCATTTTATGTTAATGAAGCTTGAATGACTTAGTCTAAGCCACTCCCAATTTATGATCCTCAGAGGAAAAGGTAAAAAGCCCATCGCTCATCATTTTAAGCATGAATAGGGCTTGTGTGGCTTTAAAATGCTGGCTGTTTTATAGTGCTATCCATTGTATATTCCTGCATCACTAGTAGGGAAGGTCAAGCAGTATTTACTTATATTAGACAGGAACCTCATGAAACTACCACCGTGAAACTATTCCTGAGACTACTAAACTGACACATGTGCAATACTGGTTAATTCACTGTTCAATGAAAGCACAAACACCACTGTAGAGCTCCAGCTCAACTCCTGTCCTCACACACAGATACTTCATAAAGCAAGGCTGGTTTCACAAACGAGAAAGGTCTTCTTCATGCAGACAATATTATAAATTCAAGAAAGAATGAATGTGTAGAGATATGAAATGCAACATCTTTGTCCTTAATATTAATGGCTTATTTATAATTAGCTCTTTGTGTTCTCTGCAGGGAAACTATAATTTTCAGTTCTTTGTTTTATTTGATAATCATGAACTCAGAGTAAAGATTCAGTTGTTGTGAGATATTTGATCTTTCAGAGGTGAAATCTCTTTATGCAAATAATGTCCTTGTAGAGAAAAAGATGTTATAATAATATATTGTTATAAAAATATCATCATAATAGCATAATAGCATTAAAATAACTTTTAAAAAACTGTAGAGGCAGAGATTCAAGTAATTTCCTTCTCCTGCATACCAAATACTCAAAAAAAAATGCCTTGGTCAACCTGCTCCAGATGGCTCTGTTTGAGCAGGGAAGTTGGACCAGATGACCTTTAGTTATCCTTTCCAACCTCAACCATTCTATAAAAGCATCATCCTGGAAAGATGATACCCATCTGAAAATGTAAAACCAAAGTATCTTTTTTGGCAATATTTTTTAAGTGGATAAAATATCAACTAAAAATATAATAGTCATCTCTAGGAATACAGCTGCAATTGAAGGAAAGAATACTTGTCTATCTAAGGGAGAGCTCAGATGTGCCTGATAATTGCCATTCAGTAGAATCACCCATATTTTTCCTGGGAGTACCCAGAAAAACAAATGATGGAATACAATGACTTTATAGTTTCCTGAATTCCTCTAAGACATTAATATCGAGTGTGGAATGAACACATACCACAGCAAAAATATATGTCAGCAGTTTGAATAGCTTCATATGTGCCCACTTTCAGAATAGCTTAAACTTCCCTGGCTGCTATACATGGGGATACCCCTCGACTACATCCTTGAGGAGGCTGACTCAGTGTTTGCTCACTTTGAGAGTCTCTAGGAAATGTCAAACTGTTCACCATGGGCTTTGTCCACTGCAGCTCCAAAAACTAGACAGCACATAAGAGACTTCTCTTAGAACACACTGCAGAAGTTCATGTCCAAGACCTAGGAGCAGAATATTTGGCTGTCCTTAGTGTATGTCTTCAATTAATCCAGTTAATGATCCTCTCCTCAGCAGGAAAAAACATTTTTGTTGTGTTAAAAAACTGAAATATTAAATAATAATAACAGAAGAGGCAAAGTAGATCTTGCTGTAACACACTAACTACCTTGTTTGTCCTACTGATAATAAATATTTCCAGTAGCAAGTATTTCCAGGTCGCAGGAAGACAAAGGTGTACATATTTCTGTTGAGATACAATTACCTCGATGAAATGCCTTGCTTTACATCAAAATACTGAAAGTACATCTAAAGACAAAGAAAGACAAAACAAGCAGATTTCCCTTTGCTCCAACATGTATTATCAATACATGTTTTCAAACTAACTGCCGTTAACAGAGCATAGGCAGGTGAATAGTTCTGCCAAAGCAAAAGAAATAGATGACCAAATGTTGAAAAATTTGTCAATGCATAAGTTAATGATGCCCTCCAGCTCTAGTAAATAATAGGTGGGGTTTTTGGGGGTTTGTTGGCTTTTTGTTTGTTTGATTGGTTGGTTTTGGGGTTTTTTGTTTTGTTTTAAGTTTCTTTTCATGATAGAGATCAAAAATAAAAATATTCCTTCTTCAAAACCTCAGCCCTCTTTTAAATTTTTTCATTCCCTGGGAGCATAATTAGGAAACATGCTCTGCATTGTTCAAAAAGCCCTTTTTAAGCTACAGGAATATCAGACTAGATTTTAGGTATACTGCTTCAGTAAAGTTGCATGATGATAGCATGGAGCCAGGTGAAATAAATTGGTCATGTCCTTTCTCTTCCTTGCTGGGACTATAAAAACATGTATGTCTGGAAAGAAAAAAGTATTAGCTCTGTCTTCAGCAGCTGAGAGTAGGCACTACCACCAAGATAGAAAGCTGAATGGAAGTTCATATTACCTCATATTTTGTAATTAATTGTTTAGATTTCAAGACTCTCATGAAAAATTAGATGTTCTCACTTTCTTTTCTTATTGCAAACCATAAAACTGGGTTTAAAAAAATTTTAAAAGGTAAAACTAAATCAAACAAAATTACAGCTGACACTTATCATAAACTCCAGGAATGATTTTCAGTTTTGGATCCCTCTGTCCTCCCTCATTGTTCTTGGAAACACACCACCATTCATCTTTTAAATGGAAGTTTAAAAAATCGCTCAGTTTAAAGACATAGCTTGGCAGAAATGTATGTGCATATATATAATATATAGTATATAAAAATTTTTGAAGCTGCCATTATTATTGGCAAATTTAAAACTCAAATCAGGGATTTGAAAAATTCTAAAAATGAACTAATGCAGTACCACTCTAAAAAAGGAGAGAGAACAAAATGGTGAAGATCAAAATTTTGCTTGCAGGGCTGGTTCCATATATCTCAAAAGCTTAAAAGGATTTCAGAGGATTATCTTTGCCTAGATTGCTGTCACTCCTATTAATCAGTCTTTATTGATTGCTTAGTCTTTTGGTCTCCTCAAGTTCAACAAAAAGTCTATAATATACTGCCCTTGAACACATAAATAAATCTATTTGAATCACACAGGGACTGGAAGCATATGAATATAAGATTTTTATGACTCATGTAACCATGATCTCCGGTGGAGTTTACAAGTATTTTTTATCATATATCTCAATATATCCAACAAATCGCAGCCATTCATTATGTATCAACAAGTAGAAGAATTTGTAAGTGCTCTACATCAGGTATATGTAACAAGAATAATGTTTAAATTATTAAAATGAAAGTCAAAAACTAAAACAAGACATGAGGTAGCTGTTCACAAAATATTTTTCATAACTGCTCTGTGTACTGATGCCAGCTTTCTCTGACATTTGGATCTTACTAACAGAAGTCACTTAAGATAGGGGAAAGAAAAAGAAAATAATATGTAAGAAGTTAGAATATGAGCTTCATGTGGTAGTTGTTTGGTTTTCTGTATAAACATTGCTTTATATTTTATTGGTTCAATGTGCACAAAAATGTCAGAAATTTATTTCACGCAAAAACAAATGTGTTTGGGGGGACTTCTATCAATGCATAAAAATGGTGGTACTTTTGATTGGTTGGTTGATTATAAAATATTGTGGTACCTCAATAACCTGCTACAAAATTCAGATATATTTTACAATTAAATACTTGGATTTATAAATTATCCTCAACTCTGTTATTTTAATAAAATAATTTTTGGAACATCTTTGATCAGGAAGGAAATTCATATGTTTTTACCTGCTTGTAAAAAAATTCCACATCTTAATCAGTTCCTCAAAAGTATTTGAGTTTCCTTGTTCACCACCTAAGCTTAAAGGTTGATTAAAAAAATTAATTACAGCTTTACATTATGACCCTAAAGAGGTCATCCAAAGTATGCCATGTTAATGAGAATTTTCCTTCCTCAACAAAGTATCTTCATAAATTATTCATCTGATTTCATCTTTTCCCTATTTTAGAAAATGACAGCTCACCCTCAGAAGGTGCTTACTTCTCTCCAGGAATCTCCAGGTTGCTCTCTCAGCTTATGTTTAAATGGAACCTTAGGAAAGACGAATTCTGGTTGTGACATGTCTTATTTTGTTCAAGGAACTTCTGTGTTTTTTTCCCGTCTTTCAATCTCTTAGAAACACAGAAACACTTTGCAGCAGCTCTCAGTCATAAGGATGGGATGCAGCCAGCTGAAACTGCTATCTTGTTCCTTTATAATTGGGCTTCTGTAAATTTATCCAGCATAGCTCTCACAAAATTAGAAAGGTTTTGTAAAACAAAGGATGAGTCTTGTTGAATAAACTCAATTTAAAAAAAACCACGACTGAAAAGAAGTTATCTTCCAAAAATTAAAGCTCCATTTGATGGATAAGAAGCTTCAGAAAACCAGGCTGATAAGGGCAGCTGAGGGTGATTAAAAATTCCAGATTGGACATTTTAAATTTATGGTAGATTAGCAATGATAAAACTTAAACCAAACTCTCCAAGTTATGAAGCCAATGACAAAGTTTAAGTGCAGAAAGTTATGATGAAACAAGTTACGATCCATATGCTCCTAGTGGTAGATGGCATTTTAATGTTATTGCTTAATGATACGTTTAATTTCATTTTATGTTGCTTCCCATAAAATGGAGGAAATGGCAGCAGAAAAAATGGCTGGTTTCAACTTTTATATACTTCATGTATGCACGTCCTGAAAGCAAAACAGTACTATACCAAAAGAAATTGTCTTTAAAAGTAATAAAATATATGCTCCACAGGAGCCTTACTGATCTTTAACAATTCTTTAAGGGAGCCCAGTGGCTCATAACATTTTTAAAATAACATGTTTGCATAAAAATTACAGCCAAAAATAAGGGCACGGATGACTAAGAACTTGCCTGTATACATTCTTATTTAAAATTTTAGATATTTCAAGATTGATAGTACATATTTTCAGAACAGGAACAAGGAGAACTTCTAGATATTATACCTACTTATGTTACTTATAATTTAAAAAATTATCATGACCAAATCATTGCAACATATTTCAGCACATAAGCAATGTATATTCCTTTAAAAATTGGTCCTCTGCACTTATCACATACTCAAACAGAAAATATGGTTTATAAGTCAGCCATCAGAAATGTTCTCTTCACTTTCTAGAACCTTGTATCAATTCTTTTAGTGAAGGGAGGAGAGATATAGAGAACTTCACAATTAAAATGAAATTTTAAAATTAATTTAAGAACCAATTCTAGAATTTTCAGGAAATAACATTTGTTGTCAAGCTGAAGCAAAGAAAAAACTTGCTTTGGTAAGCTGGAAATGGTTAAAATGACAGGGAAGGTACATGTAAATATAAAAACATGGATATGGTCAACAAAAACAGGATTTTGTATTTTTGCATGCGGATGCAAGAATGAAAAGAGGCATGGAAATTCCCTCTCCCCCACTGGTTATCACAAATCAAATTACCAAGTGAAGGATTTGATAGTGTATTTCTGGTACCACCTCTGTAACAAGGTTCGTTCCACTACAGAGCTCCTTTCATAAAGGGCAAATCTGGAATAATTCAGCAATTACTTTCCTGTCAAACTGCCCTCTGGTAGGGAGGTGGCTTTGGGAAGAAAATGTCACTCATATTGTTGATGTGGAAAGCCTAGGAAAGTCACAAACTGAAGGCACTGAAGACAAATCACAGAAAGTATAGAAAGAACAAATTATAATTCCTAATTGATTTCCTAATTATTTCCTATTATTAATTCCTAATTATTGTTCAATTATAAAATTATTCCCTAATTAATTTTGTAATATTCTATGGGAAGAGAAAAAATATTTTAATTTTTAATGGCATGAGATTTTAAGAATGCATCATCGTATACTCCATCTTCTGTTTACATTTTATCTTTTCATTACTTTGATGTACAACACAAAAAAGGGTGACAGCTGAAACTTCACAACTGTGAGCAATATGCTATAAATAAATAGTTCAACACAACCAAAAATCTGTACTGTGAATGTTGACACAACTTTCCTAATATGCAGCTAGAAAACTACCTAAGAAATTGCAGATGTGATGGCTCTTTTCAGCCTTTTCCAGCAATTTATTTTTTATTTTGGTTTTATCTGCCTCAGCCCACCTGACTCCTTTTGTGTGATCCCATTTGCTGAAATAAATGTCATCCATTTTTATGGACACTGTTTACTGGTACAGGAAATAACTTTTATTTCAAGGGAGAAAACTTATTCATTGTGAAGAAAAACAAAGCTATTGTTTTTCTCTGCAATACAGTGCATGGATATTGGAATAAGTCTGAAAACAAACTTATGTGTGTGTGTATGTATGCAAGTGCTTTCCTATAGGAAATATTGTAAAAATAATTGAATTAATATCCCAAAATTGATCATAACAAATATGCTCTGAAAATAAAGTTATGATTTTACAGGAGTTTTTTAATTTTATGTTACGGATGACATACAGAGTCAGTCAAGGACAGATGGCCACAGAACCAAACACTATTGTGCCTGCCTTGCCAGGCTAGTTTTAAATTCACAGGATGACTCAGTAAACTTGAAATGTCATGCCAGATTCTGGTAAGAAAACTATACGAGGTTTTACAATTTATCACTGGCATCTGAAATTATTCCTGGAACTAATTAGAAAGCTTGCAGACAACCCAGAATCCAAGTGCTATCTGTTCCTATTAACTTTTTGAAATAGAAAGTGAGGGTTCAGAACTAAGAATGTGTCATATCACAATCTTTTGTTCTTGTCATTGTCAACTAAAAGTAGAAGACAGTTATGTGGGAGAGAACTAACATTTTATAATTTTCACTATGGTAGAATATGAAGGCAGGCTTCATTTGGGCTTTACTTTTGGAATTAATCTTATTAAATTAAAATAGAAACAGGGAACAAAAGCAGCAATGAATAATTATGGGATTTTTTTCAAAAATTTTGACAAAATTAGAGTGAAATGAAGTAGAAACAGTCACAATCTAATTTGAGTTACAACAAAACCATCTCCATGTTCAAATCAATTTTGCAATCATTAATAACTAACTAGCTGAATAAAACATATTGGCTTTTGTTTGTATTCGATTGCATGCTATGATCCTTACATTTGCGATTGTGAGGGGCTATGATTTCCTAATAATGAGGTATAAGTTTAAAATCCTGTAAAGCAACCTAACTCACAAGTTCTCTTTGTCAGAAGTTATGAGCTTTCCTTGTATTGGTGGAGAGCAATATAGTAGTCTTCTAGTAGAAAAGTCCAAAAGCCAGTATTAATATCACTAGCACCTACTTACTTACCTGCAGCTGTTAGTGGGGTTTTTGAATGTACATAAGATTTCAAATAGAGATGCTTAAATCCTACACCTTCTGGGTTGTTTTTGCTGTTGATCAGTGATCTGCTTTTCAGAGCTGCCCTGCATCCAGGAGTTTCATCTGCTGATGGAAACTCACGACCACAACTCCATGTGTACAAACATAGAAATCTAACTATAAATTCATAGTTTATAAAATTCTAAACTTTTCACAGTTAAATAAGTTTCTAATGTTTTTTGATGCAGAAAGTGTCAACATGTTTGACAGCCACACTCCCTTGTGGGCACCAATCACTACATTGAGCAGGGTTGTGTCTAAGTAAAATCTTGCAGCTGTGCTGAACTAAGCTGAGATGGAAAAGCAAGACAATGAAACAGGACTATTTGGAGAAATCCACTGAAGTGCTTTCAACTGACATCAAATGGAGCCATTAACATTCTGGATTATATACTTTCAATTGATTTTTTTGTCCTAAAAGGTTCTTTTCAGTGTTTTTGTGAGAGCAATGCTATGATATGTTCAGGTATTCATTTTCAGGCTTTCACGTTATTAAACTACAAATAGTCTATCCTCCTTATCTAAGAAAAATGACAAGAAACACAATCAGTAAATGCACCAACTGTACCTGTGTTTAAGTAACCATAGGGGAAAAAAAGGCTTTGTGTATCTCTGTCAAATTACTTGAAAATTTCAAGGTGAAATTGTTGTTCCATACACAGGAAAGAAGAAGGACAATTACTGGAAAAATCCTCAGGCACTGATATTATTGCTCATGGAAAGTACTGTTCAAAAGCAAATATTTTTTTTTTCTTTTCTCTTTTATTCCTCTTGTCTGGAGTACAACTCTGATATAGACTGAAATAACCATCAGGGTAGCTTAAGTAGACTGGAAAAAGTTTTAAAACTTTATTAGGTAATTGTGTTCACTCCTTAGATTTCACTCTTACAAATGTAGTGTGCAGTCTTTCTCCTCCCACACCTCTCATTTACAGGGAAGGTTGATTTTTCTGTAGTAGTAATACTAGGATAACCACAAAGAATTTAATAAAACATTTCATCATTCTGTGTAAGATTAACAACTTTGAAAATGTGTTGGTCACAGATAATGAGAATGGCTTTTTTCTTTTTTTTTTTAGATGACGCTTTGGTTAAAGACACCTCCTCAGACTAGTATATCAGACACCTGGCCTGGTTGGCAAAGAAATTATGGAGCAGAGGAGATGCAGTCACTTAACACCTAAAAAAAATCCAGTTAGGTCTAAGGCCCAGGTGCAAAATCAGGTCTTGCTCTTGCTAAAAATATAGTTTAATGGACAGACTACTATCACACACAAGATATTACTTTCCTCTTTGAAAAATATTTGAAAATATTTCAATTTGAAAAATGTGAAAAATAACTCTAAATTTAATGAGGATGGGATTGTGTCCAGTATCAGAGATTCCTTCTATAGCACATTTTTGGCAACACTAAAGAATGCTTCATACCATGCTATGTCTGGGTCCACTAATGCTCAGTTCTCAGAGTACTGAAAAGTGTAGGTACTTGGTAAATGTAGATATATTAGAGGCACCCTGGCTCCAAGCCATGCTCACAGACATGAACTAGAAAACATATTTTATTTTAGAAGCTATGGATTGCTGCTGTGTTTTCCCATACCTTTGAAGCCCTCAGCAAGAGCCCACAGGACAGACAAATAGATCCAGATAGAGCAGATATGTATCTCCACTATACAATGGTGAGCTAGATGCCAAGGCCCAGTCATTTATGAGCTCCAGAAACAGTAGTTCAAGGGCAAGCAAATGATCTTAAAAAATGTGAGTGTGAAAAGTATACCTGGCAAATCCCTGCCACAGAATGTGCATTTAGTAAACTGAGTTGTTAGTAAAAGTAGACATTACAAGCAGTAATGTGACCTAAGGCTAGTTATCTATATCCCTCAGGCACCGTATTCTTGATTCATTCAAATGGGAGCACCAACAGAATGGCTGCAGCTGGAGGAAGAGATACCCAGACTGTCATCAAGATCCCAGGAAGGAGTGAAAAATGACAGCAGAAGAGACAGAAATCAAAAAGACATTTGCTTACTGAGTTGCAAGTATGAACTTTCATTGCCAAATCTGTAAAAGAGATTTCAGATGAGTTTGCTTGTGGAGACAGAAGGAACTCCAGAGCCAGAATACAAGGGAGAGCTTGGCTTCCACAGGATCAAATAGACAGAATCTGAAGAGATGAGGGTCACCAGTGCTCTAGATGTGTGAATTTCACAGATGCTAGACAGAGGATCCCTGTTTAAAGAGCATGTCTAAATTTTCTATCCAGCCCCTAGAGAAATGTGGCACTGTGAAAGATGAAAAGCAATTTTAAGTTTTCAGTGGATTGAGATAGAGCATACCTACATTCTCATCCACCAGGGCTGCCAAATGAGAGTGAAAGATCTTGGCCTGAAGATGGAGCAAGGGGGAGGATGGATTTTTCCCCCATTTTCCCCAAATACTTATGGCCACACTTAAATGTCTGCATAGAGCAGGATATCATCAAAATCCTACAAAAATTTAGGGTCTGCCATCATTCCCTGGGCACTCTTTGCCACCTCCCACAGACTCCAAGCTCCCCTCCTTGGATAGAGGTAGAAGCAGAGCCAGTGAAGCCAGTCAGTAGTGCACAAGCACCTAGCTACTGACTGTGGGAGAAGGACACTTAACATTTTATTATATATATATATTTGTGCCTGCATGGACACAAAATTTAGGAGAAAAGAGCTAAGGTGAAACTTTCTTTCTTTTTTTCCTTATTTCTTTCTCTCTCTCTCTCTTTCTCTGTTCATTGGATGCATTATACAGTATTCAGAAATCATACAACATACAACACAAGAAGTTATTGTGTAACTTCTGTGACAGATGATTCTTCCCTAAGAACCGGTTGAGTCATAAACTTTTGAAATGGTCCCATAGAACATTCATCAGAATATTCAGGCAATGATGCAAAGGTTGCTACATTAATATGTTGTGGATTTTAGTAGGAAAATAGAAGTACAAATGCAACTTTTTTTTTATATATTATGCCTTTTTTGGTCAATTTTTCACAAGTTTGAAACAAAAAATATCATCAGTGAATGTGGTCATCTACCTCCCTTTACATCACGTTTCATCAGTACTTCATACTGTAAATTATGAGTCAAAATTTTCAAATATCAAAATGTCCTGGTTTTCAGTGTGATATGAAAGGTTGCAAAATCTTCGATTCATTATTGATATATACACACAACAGATAAGACTTGAATTTAGATTAACTAGGTAGTAGCCAGTAAAATTATTTGCAGGACTGTCTCAAAATGTCATCATCATAATCAATTTCTAAATTACTTTCTCCATAACTGACACAGACTTGTTTGTGATGTGATTTTATTGATGTTCATATGGAATGGCTTAGTGAGCTTACCTATGACTGACTATCAAAATAAAAACTAGCGTTGGAGCTTTTCTCTCACAGAATAATTTTGTGCTGGTTATCCAGTAAGTAAGGGGATTTTAATTTCAATGATATGTCTTTAAGAAAACCTAAGCATAATGACTCGCACTAAAATGTTCAATCTTTAATCACCTATACTGAATATTTCCCAAACATTCAGAATTTCCTTATACTTAACAAAAGAAATCTAATGTAACTGATTACCCTGTAATGAAGCTTTTGAAGAAAAAAGAATTTTCACACTGTCAGAAGTATCACCTCTGATGACACCTGAGAGAATTATTTTTGCAACACAGGCCAAATGGTATAGAGTTTATTTGGGTCCCTAATAAATTAAAACCAGCAGACCACCATATACTAACTCAGACATACAAAGCCAATGTCAGTGTTTATATAGCTCTTTCTGGTATCCCTTTTTAGCATTTCTTGGCTTTACAAAAGTTTAGGAAGAATTTTTTAGCCTGATAACTCTAAAACATGGTACATTAGAGAACTCATAGGTTTTAAATACTTCCTAAAGCCATGGAAATGTATATTAAAAGAACAATTAGGTCTGCCATGTTTAGGAGATTTGCTCTTTTATTTTATTTAGAAATTGTTCATACACACCCAATACAAGTAATAAAACATTATCTTGGCAGATTTTATGTGCTTCTGTATTACTTGGAAATTGCTTGTAGGCATTAAAAATTTGGTATGCCCTAGGAGCATCATTTATCTTTCCAGACAGGTAGCGGTAAAATGACCATGTCTGCCTTCAGATTTCAGCTGACTTTAACACAGATACAATCAAAATTTGAAGTTTTATTTAAAATTATTTAGCTCATGATTATGTGTCAGAGACAAAGCATCAGTGAAAGGTATTTTCTACAGCATCTAGTAAGGAGGGATAATCTCTATTTATTTTTAATTTGCACCTTCAAATTCTTCCACAGAAATGAACTGTTCATTTGTCAAGATAATTATTGCTGCAGACAATACACTTAGTAATTTGACAAAAAAATATGTATAGGTGGCAAAATAAGAAAACTTTGTCTCTAGCTTTTTTGTGAAGTATGGCAACATACAGGAAAGAAAAGCATCACTTTTCAGCCTTTTTACTAGTTAAAATTTTGTTATACATGCAAATATAAAACCTTAAAAGGAGGATCCTCTGCAAAGTTAAAATTAATATGATAATAATTAAGATATAGATTCCAACTCAATTCTTCTCTGTGGAGTCCATTTTTTTTCCAACTTTATGTCAGTGCTGTTCAACCAATCTCCCCTACATGGAATTATTCCCAGTCTTCTTATAATAATAAGCCACTGGAAAAGCAAGTCTGCAAAATCCAAAGTTGATTAATTCAGTTTCCAATCTGATTAACTGTCCCATCTCCCCTGACTGATTACAAAGGGAGCCTATAGCAGCAGAAAAGTTATTGTTCCCCAGCCAGATGAGTCTTACAAACTATTCTATGACAACTGTCATAGAAGAACAATCACTTACAAGGTGACAACTAAAGGAAATTCAAAACCTTGAATTATGTACTAAATAATTAAATGCCAGCTGCAAATTCCAGATATGGAGCAGTGACTGTACACGACCTTATATTCATCCAGAGTCCCTTGGAGAAATAAACCTGTGCCTGCATTGTATACAGGAGAGATCCAGTGCCCTTGGCCTGTGGAGCATTTAGTGTGTGTGTAAATGTGTAAACAGTAAAACTGACACTGCTGGGAGTTCCCACAGACCCACAGAAAAGTCATCTAGTGACTCCCAGAAGCTCCCCCTAGGCAGTCTGATGCCGTGAAATATGGAAAAATAAAAAGGTATATTCATAATTCACCTGCATAAGATAATTAAATTTTTAAAAAATTAAAAAATAAAAATCTAAAGTAGAAGCTGAGAAATGCATCCGCATGGTCATATTCGTTTGTGACTATGAGAAACCCGAGCTTTTACATCATGCAGTATACCACAAAAATTGTAGCAGAAATTTTGCCAGAAAAAAGGATGTTTAAAATCCTGAGTTTTTTTTACAAAAAGTATCCCAAGTCCCCACGATGGGGGCCAAAATGTCAAGACTATTCCCTAGAATGTATTTAAATCAGCAATAAATATAAGACAAGAGCACTGGAGTATGCCTCCAGACAATGCAAATTGCAACTCGGTGGACACAGCTGTCAAGCGGCAGGGGGGAACGGGGTTGTTTTTTTCTATAGTTCATGACAATGACCAGGGCATTCTGATGATTTCTGTGTTTGTTTATCCTTTACACCACCTCAAAAATAAAATAATCAGAACTTTTCAACATTTTCCATTAAACTACAGCTACACTCCTACACTAAAATGTTACCTTATTTGTGCTGATTAAAAATATAGTCCAACTGTCTTATGCCAGATCAAGTAAGATTAATGTTAATCTCTGTGCTTGACTGTAGAGTCATTTCTGGTGGGAATTTTATGTGAATTCCTACTCAAATGGGATAGATTTTATCTAAAATTTTCTTTATAACTGTATATAGCCACTACTTTTCTATTATTATTAATAGCATTGCTGTTTCTATTACTACATTTTAATAAAATGACAGGTAACCTATCTTTCTGTGATAGTTACACGGTAGAAATAAAATTTAGCTACTTTTTCATAAGTGCAAGAACTGAAGTCATTCATTTATACCGCTTTTGCAATAAGTAACAGTTAAAAGGCTCTTTGAGTTAATAAGGTTGGATTCTACTGCTGTTTCAAGTGTGGCCTCAGGCAAATCATTTCACCTCTCCAAGCCTTTCAATTTCCACCCAGAAAGAGGGGCTGTTAATACTTATCTACCTCGGAGGTGGTATTAGGCTTAATTCCTTACTGTTTATAAAAGAGCTGATAAACATCTAGTTCCCCAGATACACTCTCCATTACCACTAATGGATTAGATCCCATTCAAGACACTATATGAGTTCAGGTTCTTTATGACATTCTCATTTAACTGGAGCTAAACAACTGTGATTCTTAACTGCAAAATGTCAGCTACGACTTTGCTTTTTATTTTTAGCCTGCAATAAAAATTATGAACTTTGAATGGACCTCTCTCAAGAAAATATTGCTCCTAACAAATAATTCATTCTTTTTTTCTACATGCTGATCCATACAAACAAATAGCTCTTTTATGAAATTTAGCGTTATTCATACTCTGAACCATTTCCTCAAACAGAGTAAATGAAATATATGTTGTTGTGTCTACAATAAAGGCTGGCATCTTGACAAGAGGAGATAATGATACAAAAAAAATTTATTGAGGTGAAACTGTAGCACAGAAATTAATCTCCTGTTTCCCCAAAACACGCAAATATAACACCAGTGCTTAGCAATTCTTAGACAAAGTGTCCTGAATCTATTAGTTTCTAATTGCCATGTGATATCATGACACCAAAATGAAAGATTGGGATTCAACCGCCCCATAAAGAACTAGAGAGATGTGACTTACTCACATACACAGGACTCAAAATGAAAAGGAAATGCATATGGGTGGTTTCCAGCACAGTAGGAAAGAGCATAGTAATGGACTTAGAAGCTAGCAGAAGTATCACATTTCTTTTAAAGGAGAGAAATGTGCCCTGCAGACTGAATTCAAGGGAATTTAAGCATATGAGAGGAATACTTGATAACAGCAAGGGGCCAATATTGATAAGAAACTGAGAATTTAACAAAGGATGCTGAGGTCTAATCAAGTCACAAACTTGAAGACAACTGGTCTGTGTTCTCTGGTCTCTGAGCATGGCTCCCAGCAAATGTGTCCCTCAGTACCAGCACACCACAGCAGCTCCAGGGAGGCTCAGAGTTCAGCCACAGGTCGGAAAAACTGCAAGAACAATTAGATGCACCTTTCTTCTTTGAGGAGCAAACTTTTTGGCCTTTGCTAAGTGCAAAATTTCATAGGAAATATGATCCAATAATCTCTGTTAGTATGGATGAAGTCTTCTCGCCAGAGAACAGACAATAGACGAAAGTTTCCATCTTGCTACAAGTGGATACAGTAGTTTGGGAGTCACCCTTCTCCACTCTGCTTGCAACTCCTCAGAGTGGCTAACAGGGAGTTCCTACAAATATTGCAAGTGGAAATATCCATCTCAGAATTTAAATATAAAGATATAACTATTGGCTTTAGGCGGAATACACACGCAAGCTGCCTCCAGATATTCAACAAGAGAATGATGGGTTTAGAAAATCAGCAGGATCTAGACATACTCTGTATGTGGCCTCTTCTAGAGGGACTGTTTCACTAGGGTATAATTACATACTCTATATGTGTTGTTCAGTTCATTCTTGTTTAAAGTTTTTAAACTGAAAAAACTCTATTCTTTTATACTTTTCCTTCCTTCATTGTAGGAGAATATATCTGTCTTCCTGTTCTTGGTCTAGTACCAGAAATCATGGCAGGACTATGTACACTTGAGTAATTCAGTCTGGGACCTCAGTGTAGTCTGGGTAGCAAGAGTTAATTTGACTGTGGTTTCCAGCTGCCTGAAACACCATCTGGTCTCTAATCCAGCCCCGGACCTGTCAGGTACGTCTGGATCACCATGACCTCGTGTAAACAGGACAGCAGCAAGCAGTAATTGCTAAAGAATAATGTGGGTTAACTCCAACTCTGAAATAAGGGCCTACTCATAAGACAGCTCTAGCAAATTTAATTTTCATATTTTTGTGCATGGCTCAGTGAGACTAATCTGCCTACTATGAAGGATGTGTATCTCAGAGAAGGAAAAAGTCAGTCAGAATCCCTTGTTTCTTTCTTTTTTTCCTAAAATCTACTATACTCAAATTCTTGTTATGAGAAAAAAGGAACATCTACTAGATACAAAGTTGAAAAGAAAAATCTGTGGCCTTACACTAGGAACTGGAAAATTACCATCATCATTGGAAAGTAGTGTCTCTGAAACGTATAGATGTGAACCTCCTTCTCCCAGACTTCTGATTATAAGATTCAGAATTTCATTATGTGTTCATACCAAAGAGGAATAAGTTAATGTTAGCCTAACCCTGAAAAGAGGTTATAAAGGAGCAACTGATTTCTTGCTCTCCTTGTTATCCCTTACAAGACTGATGTCAATATGCTGTGTCAGCTGAACTTGTGTGTAAATCAAAGAAAAAAAGCCCATATGTAAAAATCCTCCACTCTGTAATTTTATTATTATTATTATTATTATTATTATTATTATTAATTACTTGTATCCTGTTCAGGGAATGTTGTCAGATTATTCAGAAATGCAATACGGAAGACTAAGATTCACTTGGAATTGAATGTGGCAAGGGATATCTAGGACAACAAGAAAAGCTTCTTCAAGTACATCAGTAACAAAAGGAAGACTAGGGTAAAAAGGGAGGCTACTGCTGAGTGAGGGAGCTATGTTTCATGACTGAGGAACAAGTTCATTCACACTCTATGGTATGGAATAAGGAATTATTTTTTGAAATGGTTTATGTCAGAGTGGAAGATGTGTGTGTCCTTTTAAATCCTGTCTGGTTTTAATGTTTTGCAACATGGGTACAATCTGAGCTATAACAAATATTAACTTCAGGGTTCAAAGCAATCTCATGGAAAAGGAAGCTGCAGTGCTGGTTCAGACAAAGACCCCTGACCATGCCTAGCACAAAGGCAGTCCTTCCAACTCTGGACTCCAGAGATTGCTTGGGGTCATTTCTCATCCAAATGTCATGTAGGTGTATACAATACCTACAGCAGCTAACTCCTGCTCTGAGATTTAATTTTCCTCATTAAGTACTTTAACTTCCAGATGAACCAATTATGCCAAGTACTAGAGTACTGCAACTTAGACAAGTGGCACAAAGTGGTTTTTAAGCTGTTCTGTGGTCTTTGCATTCTGTTTGGTTTTGCTCTACTGTACCTGCTCTCAGAGTCAAGCACAATGACAGCACACTGAATTTAGTCTGGTTCACTTATACCTGAAAAGATGCAGTTAGCTTCAGAAAAATGTAAGTTTAAAATTTTCCCAAGGAAGACTCAATCCATCAAAGCACTCTGTTTTCCATCTGCTAACTGGATTCTTGTGAAGATAGCAAAAAACATCCCCATTGTATACCTCTTTTAAAGAATGCATTTCCTATCACAAAGAAGCAAAGATTTTGCTCTGACTTAGCATTTCTTTTTTTTTTTTTTTCCCAGATCCAGGACTCTGATTTTCATTCCAATCACATTTTCCATTTAATGAAAAATATTTTCACAGTTTTGCAGCTAATAACTGATTAAGCTAGCATCAGAAACATAATTTTTATTAGCTTTTTTTCCTGACATCCAATGACTATGCAGACATAAGATACTCTACCTTCTTTTGAAATTACATTAATCATGACTATGCATGTCTGCTTCTAATTTAAATACTCAAGACTTTTTTTTTTTTTTTTCAAATGTCTTTGTATTAGAGTTTGTTTTGGGGGCATTTTTCAGATCAGTAGGGTGAGATTAGCATTTACATTTGTCATGAGCTACTGAAGAGAGAGCAGGAATGCAGTCTTGATAGCAGTTTTCAATTTCCATCATACCAGCCTCAGAGCTCCAGCTGACATTATAACACCAACTCAAATATTAACATAAAATATTAAAAATACTATATGGATGCTGGTTGTGAATACTTGCTGAGAATGCTGAAGAAATGTTTTGCTCACAATAAATATTTTGAACATTGTATGAAATGTCATGAACATTAACTGCAAAAAAGAGCTTTCAACAGACCATTGAAGTTGTGGCAAAGCCCTCCACTTAGAGAAAACAGATTAAAAGGCAGCAAGAGTTTTCACCTAAGTGGCCTGATTCTTCACTGCAGTAAGCTTTGTATAGTAATTCATGCCTTGCCAGTAAGGCTGGCATATTACAATGGGAAGGTTCTCAAAGACATAAACTGTCACATGACACAGAGTGAAGAAGAACCAAGCACAAAGACTTTGCAAGGATGGTTTTGTGATAAAGATGTTAGAACAAGACTGGCACTAAATACCACCTTGTTTCTGAACATGGACGAGTCTCTTAGGCTTAAATCCTGGTCTCACTGAAGTTTAAAGGAAAACATCCTTTTATATCTGATGAAGAAAAAGGGTCTTTAAAGCACAACTCATTTTACAAATGTTGACATTATAAGGGTCAGTAATAAGGTTAAAAGATGCACATTTTTTAACTTAATCTATAAAAGAGGTGGTTTGATAGGAATTTATTCTTGCTTCAGTGTTGTTGTCATCTGTTTTACTTTACAGATCTCCTTTTCACAATGAGAAAAACCAAACACACCCCTGAAAATTACTTCCTCATTATATTCTTGTAAAATTCAAGGTTGTCATGGCACTGGGGCACTATCCATGTGCTAGAAACCCCAGCTGTACTTAGGAAAGCTGATTCTTTACAACATAGATGTGCACAGATTTTTGAGTATGGTGATGTAAGCCTGCACTGCAAAGGTTACAGGTTAGCTCAGCCATGCTTCAAAACCTCATTGATGCCTATCATAGATGGAAAGGTGATGCCAACTTGACTTTTACTTCTGGAAAATTGAGATAAAGTAAAATACAAAAGGTCTGGCTGATGCAATGAGCCCAGAATATAAACATTCCTGAATTAAGGAAATTTCTGCACTACTATGACAGCTATCTTTTATAAGATTGAAACCCAGTCCCTGAACTAAGGTGTTTACCAATTTATAAATCTATTTTTAAAAAAACACTTCTGCAGTTCAGAAGTAAAAGTTAAGTTGCAACCCTATTCTTCATTCTGTGAATGCTATTACTTTGTGCTGGTTTTGACTGCAGTAGAGATAATTTTCTTCATGGTTGTTAGTATGGGGTTATGTTTTAGATTTGTCCTGGAAACAGTGCTGATAACACAGAGATGCTTCAGTTACTACTGAGCAGTGTTTACACAGAGTCAAGCATTTCCTGCTCTGCACCCCACCAGTGGGGGGTGCACAAGGAGTGGGAGGGGACGCAGCTGGGATACCTGGCCCCAAATGGCCCAAGACCATGTGGCAGCATACAAAACTCAGCAGTGTTACAGGCAGAATGGGAGCTTCAGACAAACTTTACAAGAGAGGGTAAAGCCCTCCTGTTAACAAAAACCTAAATTGTCAAGATAAACAAGGCTCCCTAACAGTCTTTCTAATGTTAGTGTGTGACACATTACTGTATTCTTGGCCAAGAAATGTGTGCGTGGCTGAAAAAGTTCCAGCCACCACACAGACACTGATATAAAACTTTTATACTTATTTATAAACTTTTAGCAAACAAATAAATTAAAGCTCAAGTTACATAATCCTAAATTACAAAATCCTCTTCATTAACTAGTATTCTATTCTCTATTGGTTATTGATCTCTCACTCTTGCTGCTAATTTGTTCCACATTATTGAGTCCTTTTGTTATCTTTTTCTCAGCTATGTGTCTCCAGCTTTCCAGGCCTTAATCTCCTCTGTATCTTCCGGTTACTCCAATAGCCTTGAAGGGTCGTAAATTTAAGATCTCAGATTCTCAAGCTTCAAATGCCTTTAGCTTTGTTTATTGAAGCTAATCAGGGTTAGTTTTAACAAACTTAAGGTTTTGATCATTTAATGATCAAAGTAACAAAAGGAGTCCATGAAGAAACGTAATAAAGTGCTGGCTAAAAGTGGACACTGATTACATTTAATTAAAGCAACTAATTAAAAATTAGTAGGGAAATTTATATGATTTTCAACATTTCCATTAAGTCACAAGATATGGAAAGGACCTACTTGCTTTCTTAATTCCTTCTCAGACACTTTGTCAATGGTTTATGTCGGAAGGATTATACAGGTGTAATTGAACCTGTACACAACTTTATCCTGCAGGATTAAGAAAGGCAAACCAGATAAATATAAAATTGTATGATTTACTGTGATAATGATTAGACAAAAATATTTTAATCAGAAGTATTTACTACAAAGTATAGTAGCTGTAACAACTATTATAATATAATGCACTATTTTGAAGCAATATCAAAGCAATTATTTTAAAGCAGTTGTACTAAAGCTAGCAAAACAATTATTAACTAGAGATTGGTGTTATTTACCCATGACAATGTCCATGGGTTAATCTTTCTTTCATCTTCCAGGTATAGGAGGAGCAACCTTGAGGGATGACTGCACTTAAGGGAGGAATCTTCATACATACACTCCAAGGAGGTTTATGTCAGAAGACACTGCCTTTAATATTTGGGACTGGGCTTTTATAGTTCAGTGTAAAGTGATTGACTGTCAGTCATATGTCCCCAGGCCAGCTGTGCCAGCTCAGCAACTTTGGGTAAGTTATCAATAGTGTCGCTTGTCTTTTTTCCTTTATGCAGATATTGTACCAATGTCAAGATGTTTCAATATTTCACTTTGGGATTGTTGAGTCAGACTGGTTTCAGCATTATTCAGCACAAAAAGCAGCATGATGCTCCCTTCTTTAATTTAATTTAATACTGATAGCTTTACCTATTAACTGTCTTTTGTCAACTCACAGCTGTTCTCACTTTTACTGTTCTGATCCTCTACCCCACCCCACTGGGGGAGAGTGAGTGAGAAGTTCTGTGGGGATAATTCCTAGCTAGGGTTAAATCATGACAGTTTGGGCTGGCATTTCATCTGGAGAGGTTTGGGAATATTTTAACATTTCACACATATACATACATATAATATGTTCTTTCAAGCCCTTCAAGGCATATATATTACTTTGAATCCCCTTATATAAATATACATTTACAGATAAAATTTGCCCTCATCAATGCAGCTTGCTGAGCCCATGCTGGTGTGAGTGAAGGATGCACCTGCTTCTGCATGAGCCTGGGTGTATTGATCAGTCTCACAAGGACTCACACCTGAGGCACTGGTGGTTTTGGACACCTGTTAGCCAGAGCCTGCTCTAGAGAACAGCTTCTGCAGAAATTTATGTTTCTACTAGAGCAGGGTTCAAATACTTGAGACCAGTATCTTCTTGAGGAAGATGAAGAAAGCACTCACAAGCAGACATGCACCACATGGGAATGCAGGGCAAGCGCAACAAAACACAATCTCCTCTCCCTCACCATAGGAATTTTCCAACAGCTGTCCTCCAAGCAGAAGGACACTACCATTACCTTAGCAGAGATTATGGTGGAACAAAATCACCTGATTTGAATGTAGTAAAACATTTTTTTTAATATTATTCAAGCCTCAGTTTATTCTAGTAGCATGAAATATCTCAAAAGCATTTTGTTAATTTATGTTTAAGCTAAGAGAGTTCTCTTGCTCATTAGCAAAGAAATTGAGATCTATCAAATGAGAAATAGACACAACACCCATTAATAATAACATGAGTTCCATGCATAAAACCACAGAACAAAACACTTCTACTCACATTTGGAAGTAATTTTTTCTGTATTAAGTACAAAGCCTCTAAAACAATAGGCATACCTGAGACCAGCTCTCGCAATACAGAATAGTTGTATCAATATAAATATGATTTTATTTTAAAGAGTGCATCTAAGCTAACAAACAGTGAGCTGCGGCTCAGTGATAAACCCTGGGAAATGGGGTTTATAATGGAAACACTGACAGATTTCCTACCCTTACAGCACTATCGTTATCTGTTGCATTGCACATTAAGTGCACATATCACCTGATAAATACATAGCATGTTAAATCTGATAAAACTTTTACTGAATCAAAGAGACAAGGAGTTGAACATGATAAACAAGCTCCTGTATCTGATCCATCAGTTTCAGAAATAGATAAGTAAACAACTAAACATGATACAGTACATCACTCTCAGGTAACTAAGGTCACCCATTGGGAATTGCCATTCTCTGACTAAAAAGCTGTTGTTGAAAAATCTGTCCAGAAGGTTTTATTTATCTATTTTTAATTTGGTCCACGAGCCTTTAAGTAAAATTTGAGAACTGATTAATGTAACAACACTCCTATACAACAGTGTTCAAAAGAGTGTGCAGTTACCTGCTTTAACTTCTGCCAATGTAGACGCTACCCTTGTGCAGAAAGGTGTACTCATTTCAGCACATGAGTATATGCTAATTATTTTTTCAAGAATTAATCAGAAGGTGAAATCTTGTAAGATCAGAAACATATTTGGCCAAGAGAAAAATGGAGTAAAAATTATTTGATTAAATTTTTGACAGTAGGAACCACAAGAAGACTTTACCTGCTGGAAAAAGGATATTTTAGCAGGTCAGTTTTGCAGAAGTGTGAAAAGCTGCAGTGAGAAAAGAACAGACCTAACAGCAGGCTACAGAAGATATGTTGTCAAGCATGGTCCAGAAAGGTGAGTAGATTAGCTTCTGCAAGAGAACTGTGTGCTGATTACATGTCATGTGAGGCTGAACTGTTGGCAGCTGGAGTTAATATTTTATGGGAACATTCTAAACTTGTAGCTGGCTTCACGTATTCCTCTGCTCTCAATTTTTTTCTAAATCTATTTCACAAATGCATTTGAATGACCCACTGCCTTTAGCTGGGAGCAGGATCAAATTAGAATGCTCTACCTAGTTGTGCATATCATTTCTGCACACCAGCTTGTATTTTAAATACCTATAGTCTAGCCATATTTTTTTCTACCCATCACAATCATGATTTTTCCTGTTCATTGGTGTTCAGAGCCTGTAAATTATCATTTTGGTGCATGTCAGTCAGATAATTAGACATCAAGGATCTTGCCTTTGACTCTGGTTGGTGACTGGTCAAAGCCCTGCCCCTCACCCAAAGCAAGGTGCAAAAACCCCCAGCATCAGTGATTACAGATGGAGTTAATCATGGTGAAGTGAAGGCCAACTAATTCCCTAATAGATATACTTTCATAATTCTATTTTGATTATTATCTAATCTAATAACACTCTTACTGAGTCTCACTAATCTATCACTGCAATTGTCTTGG
>WBND01000221.1:428850-455240 GCA_013398595.1 Tychaedon coryphoeus | reverse complement strand
GAAGGGAAGGGAAGGGAAGGGAAGGGAAGGGAAGGGAAGGGAAGGGAAGGGAAGGGAAGGGAAGGGAAGGGAAGGGAAGGGAAGGGAAGGGAAGGTGAGAAAATTTTTTAAAAACTAAATGTATGTGGAGTATAAGAGAAAGAATAATCATTTCATAATTAAGGAATAGAATTATTTGTTGTGGATTTTCTGCTTTTCAAATCTCAGAAGAAGCAGAAAAATCACAAAATAATGAAAGCTATAAAAAATGAAAAAGAAAATTTCATCCCTGATATACTTACACCAAGATTTTTACATTCTACCTTTAAAAAGACAAATTGTCTGTATAAACAGAGGACAGCATACGCATGTTATATTTTAGTACATGAAAATTTGTCCTAATTTCTTCCACAGGAGCCTATTTCAAAATGTTCAATGCCTGGCTTGTGCTGTGCATACATAGATCTTAGATGCATGAGCATGCCTTTATGTTCATGTATGGTTTGTACGTGTATAGATAAATAAATATATGCATATTTCCACACAAGTATACATATATCGACATGGCACCATATGCAGGTGTAGTAAGTCCCACACATCTGAGACTCAAATACATCTATGACCACAATTATTTATGAAACATTTTCAAAATTTTCCATGTGCACTGTGACTTCAATATTTTTTTGTCTCAATGTCCATAAGTAAGTCCAACAGATAGAGCTGGTCTCATTTAAATCACAATATAGTGCTAAACAGAGATAAATAAGTCTGTTTCTTGAAATACTAGCTTTTCTTATTGGCAAGGAAAATATTTTCAAATAGTATCTGAGAATCAAAGTCAATATAAAGCAGATGTTTGGACATACAAAGATAGAGCACCCCAAAATTTAGCCACAGTCAAACATCCTTCTTTACCACTGGTCTCAGTGCGAAATCAGAGACACCCACAATGGTTCCATTCTTGTGAATGAAATGCAACACCTAGTGCTTTAAGTCTGC
Organism: Tychaedon coryphoeus; assembly: GCA_013398595.1. Classification (NCBI taxonomy): domain Eukaryota; kingdom Metazoa; phylum Chordata; class Aves; order Passeriformes; family Muscicapidae; genus Tychaedon; species Tychaedon coryphoeus. Next base: position 454,262 of record WBND01000221.1, on the reverse strand, counting down.
TATCTGTTTGAAAGGAAAATATGAAAGTAAATATTAAACTAGACTTCTTGGTGAATTTTTGTAATTAAAATTACATTACGTGAGAACAGTATACATTTCATGAGAACAGTATAAACAGATTGATGTATTTTAATGAAACCTTCTAATGTTATTTTACTGTGAAATGATTCTGTATTTCTCTGCCTTTGAGTGTTGAATTCAAAAGAAGAAAAATACTGTTGATGGAACTAAATGAGAGATGAGATAATTTTAGATACTTAGTGAACTGAGAGAGATGCGTTGCTTTAAAGTCTAGTTTTAATCTATATCATTTACCACAGAACCCTTACAGTCTATCATGTCATTGTGATGCCATGTAGACACACTAAATCCATACACTATATTCCTTGTGATCTTTTTTAGATAATTGCTTATGTATAATAGTTGCTTTTCAGACAAAAAATAATTCATATGGAATTTTTTCCTTATGTTTAGAGAACATTGCTGAGTCTGAATTGCAGGCATCTGAAAATACAAAGATAATGTTAAGATACTATTAAGAGCCGTGCGATAATATTGTAGTAATTCAATTAGTTATACAGACTCTTCACCATATTTCACACCAAAGACATGCTGATCCATTTAATCTCTATTTTTTTCCTTTATTTTTTTATTTATTGCTTATACTGCAGCAAGTCCAAATTGTAATCTAAGGCTGAATGTGTTGTGTAGAAAATTATGTCAGAGCTAGAAGTCCATAGTCCATCTACTGTTAGCCCTTGGGCAGCTTTACACTTTCCCTTACCTGCCCACAGATATTTCCAGGATAAGCAGCTGTGTTCTGGTGTACTGGTTACAGAAATTATTTGCACTTTCACTGCCATTATTGGGAAACCAAAAATTATGGCACCTGCGCGTGCATCTGATGATGACATCAAAATGCATAGTGGAGATGAGGGGAAAGGAAGGCAAGAGACAAATCTTTACATGGGAAGTGTTTAAGAATGCAAGTCAAAAGAATACAGAAGGTGATAAATACAATAGCCCTGAAGGTCAGAAATGTCTGTGCATCACTCAGATAAGCATCCCAATGCAGACACTGTACACAGCATTCAGGAGGATTTTCTATCATATTTCCATCTTTCTCCATGCAGGTGGCAGAGGAAAACCTTTTCATTAGCTAACAGAGGACCTGAATGGAAGTTACTCAAATTATCCAGAAATTGGACTGTGAGAGGAAAAGCACAACTTAGAATGGAGGGACTTGTGTTCCAGCTAAAAATTATCAGCTAAAAATTACTCTGGCACTATCTCCTTGGGCTGAGTCAGTCACCCATATTAGTCATCTGAATTCCCAAGCTGGCTCTCCTGTTTGCCTTTTGTTTCCCAAACCAGAGTCTGCAGCAATTCCTGCTGCTGGCAGCAGCCCTGCTGCTGCAGAGTCTAGCAATTACTGTTCCATGTGTTTTCATCTCATCTCTGAAACAAACCTCTCTAATGAGATATCTGGACTGTGATAACAAAAAATACAAGCCACTGTTCTGGCTGGTTTTAAACAAACAAAAATAATGCAAACAAACAAAAATCCAAAACCAACTCTGCATAGCTCAAGGAGACTTTAACTTTTATTGACTGCTTTCCAGGCAATTGTCAAATTACTGTTACAGAAGCAGCATCCTTTGAGAACACAGCAGGGGAAAAAAGAGTTGTGACTGGTTTTAGGCAGATCTAGAGGCTAGGTAGTATCAAAAAAGTACACACCCACTATAGACATTTTTTGGTAGATCTGTTTTGGTAGATCTGTTTGGTAGATCTGTAGCATCTGCACGGTGATTTTGAATATCATGACACTTACAAACTCTGTGTGGCTTAGCTCTGACAGACCAAGGGAGAGTTTTGAAGACATACAAATCCTATTGACCTTTTAACAGAGCTGGAATTAGACTGACGGAGAACTTCAGTCCAACCACACTGAACGATTTTTTTATTTATTTGTTTGACAATCTGTTTTTAGTTTCATCTCTGTCTATTTAATATTTAGTGATGTTTGAGCTTTGCTATTCTTCCAAATTGGCAGAGTATACACAGCTGGATAATCTCTTCCCTTGCTTGGCCCTTATATACTCCTATTCACTTTTTTTTCCAAGTGGAACCCTGCAGTGCTCCCAGAATATCATCATAAGAGTTAAATAAATAAGAACGTAACTTTATCTTATTCAAAAGGCTATCTTTCAGTTAGTACAAAAGTGTCTCAAACCATTAAAAATATTTCTCTTCCTTTTGTAAAAATAATAAATGGTGTGCAAGAGTGTTAGTCAACTATGTCTTTTTCCAGTGCTTTTATATTGTACTCAGTTTAAATAGCAAGGTAAGGGAAAAAATCCGCTTGTAACTGAAAATATGCTGAAAATATACTGGAAAGACATAATACAGCAAGGGTTACTCTATGTGAAATACGAATTCCTAGTGCTTGAGAATTGATAGCTTTCCCTTTTGTTGAAGCAACCACCCTGACTGAGCCTGAGCAGTGCAGCAGCACCCCTAGGAAGCAGAGTGACAGCAAAGGGAGACTCCCTGCTGCAAGGTTCCAAGGCTTCCAGCTGCCAATCCAATCTGCTGCTTAGGGAGGTTTCCTGCTTGCCAGGGACCCAGATCTGAGACTTTGTGAAGGGGCTACCAAGGTTTATCCAGTCCTTTCCAAAAATCGATGTGCTGTCATTAAGAGAGATCTCACCAGAACTTCATGAAGACCTACAAAGAGACAAGTAATTCACTTGATCAACAATAAACCCATGAACTAGGACATGGTAGGGGCTGACCAGAAGCTGCTTTGGAGAAAAGAACCTGGCAGTCCAGATAGAGAACAGGCCCAAGAGGGATCAGCAGGGCACCCTTGGAGCAATTCCTGATCTGCATTTTATCGAGCGTTTCTGGGAGGTCAAGGGACGTGGTCATTCTCTGCTCAGCACTGGTGAGACACATTTCTAGTCCTGGCCCTCCCTTGGAACAAAAGCAGTATGGATATACTGGTTCAGCAAAGAGCAATGAAAACTACAAAAGGATTGGAGCATCTGGCATGCAATGAGAGGTTTATAGAGCTGGGACTGTTCAGCCTGGAAAAGGAAAGCACACGGGGAATCTTATCAATGTGAGTTCCTGATGGGAGTAGTAAGGAGGACAGATCCAAACTCCCATCAGTATCAATCTGTGAAGGGACAAGGGGCAACGGGCACAAATTGAAAGACAGAAAATCTCACTTAGACATCATAAGAGAAAACGCCTTGATGGTGTATCTAAGCACATAGTATGGGAATAGTTGCTCAGAGTGGTTGTGCAACTTTCATCCTGAGAGATGAATTCAATACCCAAATGGGCACAATCCCAAGGTACACGGTCAAGCTGACTGTGTTGAGCTAGGAGGCTGGATTAACCTCAATACTTCTGTGACTCTATAATTCCATTTCAATATGTCTGCTTTTATGAGTTTACCTGGTATGACCTTTTGTGGAGTTCGTTATTCTAATAAATCACTTGCATTTTACAATACTTGAGCTAAATTACAGTAAAGGTATTTCAGTCATAACCTCATAGTGAAATGTGCAGTATTAAACATTGCCACAGTGACAGCCTCTCTTGGAATACCTTGCAAAGGGCAGCTTTTATTGATGATCATAGGCATGCCTTATACTTCATTGCACCTAGCAGATACCATATGCAATAAAACATTGTTATTAACTGACAAAGTCTCACAGAGAAAAAGCCCTTTTAGAGTAAATATTCACAAGGCTAATGACTCCCTGTTACAAAGCAGAGCAATGCAGACTGCCCAGGTAGGTGAAAAAGAGAGCTCCTTTATTGCAAAAACCAAGCCTTTTTAAGCAATTAGGCCATTATCAGTTACATTCCATTTAAGCACAACAAATGTAGTTCAACCAATCACCATAAACCACAGTGTGAACACATTATGGTTATATAACTTGTTTTTCTGCCTCTTATTCAACAGTCACTTTCCTGTAGCCCTTTTCTTATTTGCCTAACTAACAGGCCTGAGCCATGATTAAACAAGGGTAACAGGACCCTTATTCTGTAAGGTTTCACCTATCCACAGCAACTACCTGTATCTGAAAAATGTAAAACAGAATTTATTTAACAATCTTACGTTTGTTTGCTGACTGAAAACTGAAATTTCCCATGTTATTTCATTTAAGTAGCATCAGCACTGAAAGATCAGGTCCTAGGTGCTAGATGCTAGGGTGCCCACCTCCTAAGGAAACATGTTAGGCAGTTCAGGTATTATTTGCACACCATTTAAAAATCCCTTGGACACTTAAGTCTTGAACCCAAAGAGACTGGATATGACACTTGCTTTTATTCATCATCACAATACAATGAATGCAGAAAGGAGTTATTCATAACTTTAAAGGCAAAAAAAGAGAAGAAGGGAAGGCATTTTGTTAATTTTTAAATGATTCAACTTGTTCCCCACATGGATAAGATACAGCTATTAGTATGTCACCTATTTCATTAAATAGTAGCAAAAAATCAGTACCAGTATAGTCTGTTAGCAAATATTCAGCATGTCCTTCATTCTTCACATTATTTGGCTTCTGGTTTTACCTTTTTTCCTAGCCAATTTGTGCCTAATTTCATGTGATGTATTTGACATTCAAGCATTAAAAACAAATAAAAATCTCAAAAAGAACTTCAGAAGTTTATCATTTGCTCCCAGAACAGGATTCCCTCCACTTTAGTCAGCCTTGAAAATTGTCTGCCCAGTCTGTTCTCAAAAACTTCCAGTAATGATAATTCCACAGTCTCTCTTGATGGTCCTTTTCTGTGATTTATGGTTGAAAATCTTTTCCTAATACATAATCTAAATTTCCTTTGCTCTAATTTAAGACCATTACTTCTTGTTCTATCCAAGGCTGACACGGAGAACAGATTATTCCTTTCCTCTTTGTTACTACATTCTGCATATCAAAGTGTGCTATTTTATATCCCTTCGAGTCATTTTTTTTCTTCAAATCCTATCTTTTCTTCAGAGGTCATGTTTTCAAGAACACTGCTCATTCTTCTTGTTCTTTTCTGCAATTTCTCTTATAAGCACCATTTTATAGTAATGCAGTGTTAAGATGATAAATTTAAAAAGTTGAAATCTTTTCAATTTGGAAGCCTGACATTGTGTGAATGCCTAGTTTCACATTATTCTAGTTTTGTAAGAAAATTTCAGGGGCATAGTGTAAAATAAATTTCAAAATAGCTTTAAAGTTTATGAAGTCAAGTCACTTCTGGTTTTAGCTGAAATGGTTTAAGGTATTGCTTGTCCCAGTTGTCAATGCCTCAGCCACTCAAGTTGTCAATCCATTCCTGAGCTGTAAAGTTAGCCCTCATCAACCAACCTGTGAACAGAACTGTTGAAATATGACTGTAGATTCTCTCCTGACAGCTTTTTCAATGATGGCTGTAACCTTCAGCAAGGGGCAGAATTGCAGCTAGAGGCTGCAATGCTTTACATACCCAGCTTTGCTTCAGAATGAGCCTCAGAGGCCCTTAAGAAAATGTTTCTTGAGGCATTTCAAAAGACTACCTTTGCCAGGGATAGGTGTCAGTCATCTCCCTGAGGTCTGGTCACTTCCGAGGGCAATTGTGCCCTTATTATTTGCTCTTATGCCACAGAAAACCTTTCATGCTCCATCAAAGACCTTAAGCTCACAGCTGAAGACACTTTTTCCATAGGTGACTCCAAGTGTGTTGGATAGCAAAGTTCCCGTTATATTGAAAAGGGATATGATCAATAAAGTCTTCTTGTAGACTGAATTCACATGAATTCCCAACCACTTAATTCAAAGTCCTTACTGAGGATTTCTTTTATAGGAGTGCAATGATTCTTGATGTATCATGCTTGACAAAGGAATTGTGACTTTTCAGTATCTGATAAAAACTTTTTCATATTTGCCTTCATGTAAAACAAGTATATGATTTTGGGATTTTTTGCTGCCTCTTAAACTCACTGATATCTCCATTTCCACTCGTTTCTGAATACTTTATATTGTCTCATAAGCAAGATAAAATAACATGTCTTATTTCTGTACACTTTTCAGTAGTCTGTACATGCATAAGTTTTCTTTGGGTTTTTCCATGGACACCAATTTGCATGTCTTTCAGCTTATTTTAATTTTGGACTTTTTCTAGTTTGTGCCTGTTATTTTAAGAGGAAATTAGGGCATGGGTCCTAATGCCTTATTCTGAACTTAACCTGCTGTTTAATTTGATATAGTCCATTAACATGGGGAAACACTGAGCCATGTGATTACTTAGTTAAATTTACTTTCCTTATAACAAGGATTTACAGAAATAAGTTGCTCAGCAGTTACCTCAGCTTTGTTTAAAATACAATATTTCCCTTTCATGAAACAAATAAAACATTTGCCTTTTATTATTATTGTTTAGTAGTGTCTCAGATTAGGATTTATTTACATGAGTACTGTAATTTCCATATTCTTTTTTTGCCTATCCAGTTCACCTTCATGCAGAATTAATGTATTTTTATATGAAGCACTTCCTTTATTGCACCCCATTGCATTGCTTTCAGCCTAGATCATAGACTGCACTTAGTCTTATATTCCAAAGAGTTTGTAACAGTGACCTAATTGAATCATCCTAGAGGTGAGTTTAAAAAGTCAATTTCTTAAAAAGGAAATTTAAAAATTACATTGTTTAAAACACCACATGGATATATGCCCAAGGGTCTTATTCTGAGAGCTGTCTCTTGATCATTACTCATATAAACCTACTTTGACACTGACTTATTTTCTGTGTTCAAGCAAAATAACTGTTATTCCAGCATGATACTGTCTCTTGAAATGATTTTACCAGATATCGCTAGAAGGAATTGAGAGGTACCATGACGAACAAAAGCAGCACAGAAAACAAATCTTCAAGACATTATTATTAAATCTTGTTTTCTCTTCATCACCAGTATTAAAATTCAAGCTTTTTCAAGGGGGTGTGTGTGTATATATATATATACACATATATATAATGAAAAGGCATATATAAATCCATGTTGGTCCTTTTGCTACAATATCTACTTATTGAATGAAGTCTGCATATAAATACTGGACAGAGAGGGGAAAGGTACAGATGAAAGTAGACTTTTTGAGTGACAACCAGTGAAAGGAGAAGTAACAATGAGCACAAACTGAAATCTGTAAAACTACACAAAATGAAAAAGTATTTCCTGTGAGAGTGGTCAGACACTGGAATAAGCTGCCCCAGGAGCTGACGGAGCTGACAGCTTTGGAGATATTCAGTGCTCAACTGAACACAGACCTGGTCAATATGCTTTTGGTGACTCTGGTCTGTGTAGGATGGTGGGATTAGATGATCTTTGATATGCCTTCCAACTTCAGCCATTCTGTGATTTGTAGATTCTGTGGGCACATGACACTCAGGCATGTGATTCATTTTTTACACTAAATTATGGGACTTGAGTGAAATGCAGTATAACATATAGACAGTGTTTCTTTCAGGGATTTAATCATCTTTTACACTTAGTGATCACTTCTGAAATCCTCAAAATATCTTGGTAAGAGAAGAACCACATAAGGTTCTAAGGAGAGAATTCCTTCTCACCCACACTTTTCAATAATTAATATGTAATTGTAGATATCTGGACACAGGTCTTTCATGTTCCCTTAATGCAGTTTTTTAGTGGAGAGGTAATATTTTTTTTTGTGTTTGGTTCAGTCTGAGCATTCAGTTCCCTGGTTTGCTACTTGATTTGCAAGTACTGAATTTTAATAGTGACCACTATATATATGAAAAATAACAGTTCTCAGTGTCAGATTCTGCTCTTTGAAGACCTGTGAGGACATAGGGGCTTTCAAGCATTGCATGAGCAAACTGATGCCAAATCCCTGAAATTGAACAGGAAGTAAAATTAAAATGGCAACGAAAGTCAAATATGATTTCTGTTTTCTCAGCTTCAGGTACCACAACTAAAATGAAAGACAAATTTAAGAAAGCAAGCTGTTAACAAAAAAGGCATTTAAAATAATTACAGTAAAATATGTCTTTATATTGATTCACCAGTTTGCACCATTGGCATTAAATTGCCATGAGACCAGTGTTAAGTCATTATGATAATGAATTTTTGAACATTTACACAACTAGTATGTGTGGTCCATGATTTTAAAGTTGATAAAGTTGATTTTGTTATTGCTGTCTCTACATCTTATTTGTCATACATTGAATGGAGAAATACCATAGAAGACATTGCTTTTTCTTCCCTTTCTCAGTGCTCCTTCATCTCTTACAAAAATGCTTTCTGTATAAAACTTCATGCAAAGTAGTACCATTCTCAGACAGAAGATAACACATTTTTCTACTGATCCTGCTCATAGGCAGTCCTAAGCTTGGCTGTTTTCATTGCCATTCCTGGGGATCTGACACTATCACACATTACAAACAAAAAAAATGAACCTTTTAAGTCATTAAACTTTTATCATCCACTTGGGAACTATTTCTTCTATTATTGAAATTATGTGAAATAGCGGCTTTTTCTTACTGTCTAAAACTGATTTGAAAATGGTGAGTAATAAAACAAAATTATCTGAGATTGCACAACTACTTTCTAAAATATCTCAACAGAACAGATATATTTTCAGCAGTAAGCACTTTTCAGGGAGCTTGGAAGCCACAATATGTTTTTTAGACAAAAATAATCCAAGTATAGACCAAAGAATGCAGTGTTTCTGAAGATAATGTACAAGTTATTCTATCAGGAAAGCCAATGGGAATTTGTTTTACAGACAATATCACAGAGAAGAAAAAAAAGATCAAATTCCTCTGTCTTTGTCCTATGATCACTCAATTTTAAATAAGTGAAGCAGTCATAAATCAGCTTTCAGTGACAGCTCTTAAAGGAACTTGTTTCTTGTCTGAGCATCTTCATTTCACCTCAGTTTACAAAACTTGAAGACTGCCTATTTACAGGGTCTATGATACTAATCAAGTATGAGACAATAAATGTCTGTCACAAGTGAACTAGAGGGTACATATTGGTTGATATTAAAAGTGAATTTGGGACTTCTGTCACCATACAATGGGTATAGAAATTCATTTTCTTTGTTCTGCATCCTTCATGCCATAGCTTTATTCTGCTGAAGATGTTCTCTGTGAGTCTGCGGCTGATGAAGTCTTGCCTTTCCCTAAAGGATCTCTACTGATCTTTTCTTTTCCACAGATCTTTTTTCTTTACTTTTTTTTTTTTTTTTTTTGAGATATAACCTGAACACACAACTTTCAGAACATAGCAACCTGTTAAACCAGTGGGAAACATTATTTCCAATCCTGAAGAATCTTGCAAATTTGATAAGTTTGTAACTAATATTTAGTTTCTTCTAAATCCCAGAGCAGAATCTACTTCTACACCAATAGGATATGAAGCTAAACCCTTGGCTGAATAATGATGGCTATCTGAAATTAAATTCTCTTTTTTTTCAGACCACATTCTAGATGTGATCATGTCTCTATGTGAATAAAAGCAAAAGAATCTCCATTACAAAACAGAAACCCTCCAAATAAAGTATCTATTAGAGGTGTCTGAAATCACATGCCTTACTTTTAGAACTTGATATGGCAGTTAAGTGCATTGTGCTATACATTTACAGGTAGAATTGTAATTAATTTTCCCTGACAAAGAAAAAGGAGTAAAGTGGAATAAAAAAGCCAGTATTACAACTGTATTGATTTGTTAAAATCCACACACTATAATTAAGGTATGTATTACAATTACAAGGCAGAAAACCAAAAATCTTTTGACCTTTCAACATACTGCTGTATTAAATAACAAAATAACATTGCAGGAAAGAAAACTGGAAATTAATTCTTCATCCTCATGTGAAAGGAAATGTACAAAAATTTCAACCACCGAAAGATAGAGATTGCAACCTACTAGTACAATGATCACTTGTTTTGACATAATTGTCACTGCAGGTATTCCGAATTGGCACAATTCTAGGAGCTAGAGCTTTGGGAAATCTCTACAATGCACAATACTCTAGCGTCCAGGAATGATTTTCATGCGGAATAATGGTATCTCTTATCATCAAAGTTTTTCCAAGGGCCACCTAAGTAAAGGTTTTACAGGTTATTTTCTTCTCAATAAGTGTGAATGGGAATGGTGCACATCAGCACCAAATTAACCACCAGAGCATACTGGCAAACAAAGTGTAAACTGGGACCAGAATATTCTTCTCCTGCGCAGTGGCCCTGTTCAGAAGGGAGAGCACTCGTGAGCTCAACAGCACAGTTAAGGTATAAATTCCAGGCATTTGTTTGCTTACTGAACCCAGCAGATCTGACTCGGACTTCTAGTTTTCCATAGGAAGTATGTGTAAACACAGTCACCTGAAAAATGGGTTAATATCAATGAATATATTGAGCAGGACCTGAAAGGATTTTAGGAAGCAGGGCATATTAACTAAATTGTGGTTTAAATCTTCATCATCTCCTGGATATAAGATGAGGACCCACCCTCATCCTGTCCATAGCCCACAGCCATGCTTTGGCACCTGGCATCTGGCATCTCTCTTTAGCATCCAAGGAAGTGATCAGTTCTTTTCTTACTCTAGCATGGGATGCTATAAACTAGCAAGTAAACAATGGCAAGGAGTTGTCACATCTCTGCTCAGCCATACACACCATTGTGTACAGATTTTGAAGATCAGCAAACTGGGCACTCCAGTCCCTCCAATTCTTTTCTGGCCCTGAGTTTTGTTGCACTTACAAGTCCATCTTTTGTGCTATAGTCATATTCCTACTGACTTCAATATGAACAGTGAATGTTCAGATCTGTATTGATTTTCATATGTGCTGAGAGTAATGTTTCTCATCATACTTCCTCCACAACAGAGACTCTGCAAAAAAATGGCTCAAAGATATTTTAAGTGTAAAACATTTTGTTATATACACCTCTGACAAAATGTCCCATTAAAGTCGATAAACTACTCATGAGCAGAGGAAATAGACATGATGCATTATATCCTCTCTTATGTATTTCTTGAGTATTTCTCATGTTTGTTATGATTAGAATATTATTCAGGAACAGTAATAGTTTTAGTAGTAGTAACAGTAATAACAGAGGGCTGCATTATTATTCGGTTACAACATCATTTAACCATATGTCCTATATAACTTTACTTTTTTTTTAAGTATTCTTATGTCAAATTTTTTTTTTTTGAAGGTTCTAATTTCTGACCTTGAAAATACCAGCCTGTGTTTCAGGGAAAGTCAATTATCTATATTGCTAAGTATTATTTCCCATCTTGACACACTGACTACCTTAGGGATGAAAGATTCTGATGTATTATTCATTTCAGGGATAACAAAATTGCTTAAACCCTCAGCTGCCTCTTCACAATCCCTGTCTTGTATTACACATGTTTTTGTGGGGCCCTTTTCTTTTGGAGGAATTACATGTTTGTTTTTATTTAATGTAACATAAATCCTTGACAGAGATTCAACATCCTTTGGAATTAAACTTGAGAACACCTTCTTGCTGAACTGAAAATGGACTTACCAAGATAACTAGCCCTCCTTAAATGTCTCATGAGTATGTTGCTACAACACAGAATTAATTTTTTACCCATGTCATTTCCAGTACTGCACAAACAGCCCCTCTGTCCAAAATAGGAGTTATTTAACCCTTACATATTTACTTTATATGACAATACATTGTATGTGTACACAAATGCTGAATTAGAGGGTTTTTATTGCAAAATATAGTGGAAAAAATAAAGGCAACCTGGCAGTTAGCTGAGCACGCTGCTATAGCGAAAATTTGACTTCAAATTCAAGTCAAAATATTTTATTATTCATTTAACACAACATATCTGGTCCAGAATTACTTGTTCTTGCTCTGGATAGGACATAGGGATAAAAATAACAGATTAATTACATGAGTGAACAACAGTGTTCCTAGGCATGCTTGTATTGTTTAGCCCTACTTGTTCCTCTAGTAAAGTTTTCCCAGCATAATATTATACTTAACATTTAAAAAATTATTTTCTGTTCTCTGCATTTTTTTCAAAATATCCCCTATTACAGGGTTTATGTATATTATCTTTTTAATAACTTCATATTATGGATTGGCTTAATGCACAGTCGTAACTCTTTAAGGACACTTATAATGTACATACCAAGTATGTGCTTGTTGGTGACTCCAGGTGTGTGTCTAGAAAGACTAAAATTTATTTTTGTTGACTGATTAATTTTTTATTAGGTGTTAGTTTTAATATTAAGAGTATTAATAAAAAAATTCTATTAACAAAACCACTTTATATATTGTCAAAAAATCCAAAGATTTTAACATAAAGAGGGTAACTTTATTATTTAATTTGAGGGCTGCAAAAGAAGAAATAGTCTGTCATTTTGTCATCTTGTGTCATTTTCCAATATCAGAATGTCAGAAGCTGTTTTTCAATAAATTCCCAATGGTTGGTAGGAAGATTCTTATTATTTTAGATGGTGTTGCATAAGACTATATATCTTAGTTTAGATAAGGAGATATATATTTTAAATGTACTTAGTAAAAGTAATAATAAAATTAGTTTATATGCGAAAATAAGAAAGAGGAAGAATCAAGGAAACAAAAATCAAAATACTGCTGTACAGCACTGAATAACTGCTGTATTCCAACTGTTTAACTGTGTACCACTTAACAATGATCCATCAGTGCAGTTCATCTCACCCAACTACGTGTGACTCAAATTTAGCAAGTGGGTTAAAGCGGTCATATAGACTTCCTGCATCAAGAGAAAGAGAAATGTGCCTTCTCACCTGTGCTAGATTTATGCTTTAAGACAAGTAATTTCTTAGTTGTTCTATCCCTCCCAACAGAAGAAACTCAACCTGCTAATGTAAATGAAGGACTAAATTTTACCTGCTTGATATCAGCAGAGGTAATACACAATACATGATTTTGCCTCAGTTGTTGATATGCTATAATATTCAGTCAGAAATATGATAATGTAGATAAAGTCTTTCTATTTCTTAATGCTTTGCTTTTGCTCATTTATGGCACAAACTGTCGACATTTTTTGTCTTATTTATTTCTGTATTCCTCAGCCTAATTATATAAATAGTAATTTTATCTGTGTAATATTTTTTTCTTATACACAACAAGAAGCTGTAGTATTTATAGAAATTTCATGAAAATATTCAATTTAACCTAAAAATAATTATTTTAATTAGTCTTCAGAAGATTCACCTTAAATTCACTTACTGAGCATTAAAATGGGGCCTACAGTTAAGTGTGTTCTTCTGTGAACTTGTAAGAAGTACTCATGTAAAGAAAAGATTGTTAAGATCAGACTTTGGACTAAATGGTAGAAGAGCTTTTCTCTTCTCCAGTGCACTTGTCACTTCACAGAGAAGTTTTGGAGAGGAGAAATAAACAAGAATTGCAGGGTTGTTGTTTTTTTTTTTTTTTTTCTTTCAACAAGAGTGGGGGGGATGGGAAACGGGAAGGAAGGGTGAGGCAAATTTAGTATTAATTGCCTAAACCTGTCATATAAATAAAGGTTTTTTGGGCAACAAGTTAGAGAATAACCTCTCATGTTATTTTGAAACACAAAGAAAGGTGGAAAATTAAATAAATAAAATTAATATAGATTATTTTCTTACATATAGAAGGCTTTTCCAATCTTACAGTAGTGCAGAAGAGATTTATTTCTCACATCTTGAAATTTAAGCATCTGCTGAGAACAAATTAAAAGAAATTTGTTATTGCATAAAAGGATAGACAACTGTAATTGTAGAAAAATCAATCATGCCCTAAAATTTATGCATAAATGGTATTCTTTGTATTTAATTACTAATCATTAAACAAGAAATTTAAATTAAGACTAATATAATTGCTCTAGTAAAACATGATTTATAAGTAGGAAAGGTTGCACAAACAACTACTTTAGCCAAATAGCTTTCTCACATTGTAAAACATTCTTTTTGTGGAGAGGTAACTTATGGTGGATGCAGTTTTCAGATTCTGGTTTGCTTTGCTCACATCCCTTGCTTTTGGCTGTGCATATAAAGTCAGTCTTAGTGTAAATCTTATGTTGAAGAAGGATAACAAAACAGTACCCAGCAGTTTAAAAACAGCAATTCCATCTATATAAAGAGTATGATGAAAGGTGGATGTCAGGGTAAAACCTACCAGGATTTAATCTAATGGCTAATTTTCTTCTCTTTCCACAACTCAAGTACTGGTTTTACCACTGTGAAAAATTTTACTACTGCAGATATTAATTCCAATAGAAGGTGTATTCATACCTCTGAAAGCAGAACTTAACACCAACACTGAAGTGGAAATAATTGTGGAAATAATTTAGAAATTACTGCAGATCATAGCAGTATAAAACTCTAGGCCCCTCTAGATTTGGTCATTTCTTTCATCTTTGGCTTGAGATTAGAAGAATATAAGAGAAAGCAAGCACAGAGTTCATTAAACTTTCACCCAAATTATATTGACCACCTACAGCCACAGAAATTTTCTGCAAACATTAATGGATAGAATTTAATGGGGGACACTGGATAGGAAGTGCAGACTAGTGGGTAGGAAGCATCTGTTCACTTTTTATCTTGATACACACAAGGAATTGTACCCAGAAATTGTTATGGAGGTTGCAGTCATTGACAGTGTTAGCATAGTTTTATTTCAAATATTAGATTTTATGTATTAGAAAAATGTAATTTTGGGGATATTTGGGGCTTATGTTAATTTCAAGGTAAAAATAGCAGGTAATATATATACATAATTATCTATATTTTTGTTCAGAAAAACTACTACAGTCTTTCAGAAATTTGCTCTACATAAATGAAACAGCAATTTTTATTTTAAAAAATACCTTACATTTGGCTATCTGCATTTTAATTAACAGTTTCAAACCACAAAAAATAAAACCCATTGCTAAATGTTCTCATGAAGTGCTTTCTGTGGCAATAGACATCTAATGCATTGTTTATTCTGATTTCATTTCAACCAGTGCCAGAGTAACAATACAAGAAAATACAAATATTGTATTAATAGCTATAAAATATAGGAAAAAATTAATATCTGAATTATTCATGTACGCTTATACAGCTGCAAATATTCACTGATGGCTTTGAAGCTTTTTTAATTCAACTATGCCCAGAATTTCATCCAGAGGGGAGAGAAGAAATGAAAATTATAAAATGAATATTAAGGTTAGACAATTTTCAATAGCTACCAGGGGAAAAAATATTTACTAGAAAATTAAAGCTAATTTGGAAAAAAAGAAGTGATTGCTAATTCCTCCATATGTAAAATCCATATGTAAATATGGTATTTGGAAAACTGATTTTTAAAAAATAATTGAGATTACACTGCTCTGAAGCCATACAGGAATCAGAACAAAATTCTTGCACATCTATGTCTTTTTATAGCAAAACATAAGAATATAATACTGTATTTTTTGAAATGTAAATTATATAAATTTTTTTCTAGTATCTTTGTGTCTTTAGAATTTGAAAGGAGACAAGCTCTCTGGAAATGCCATGGATAAGCCATAGGGTTGTAAGGTTGAATGGGGTTTGGACCCCCCCTGGACAAGTCTGTACAAATCTGGGCCTTGTGTGTGTGCACCAGCCAAAAACTATATTTAGTAGCTATGTTATGTTGTTCAGTTATTGCTGCACATTTTGCTGTTAGTTCTCATGTCTCTTTCACATGCTAGCTGTTTTTGTGTATTTCTCAGTTTAGACCAGTGTTTACAACAGGTACACAGCATGAGAACATTTTGGGAATTTTTCCATAACTTGTTTGAAACCCCCCAAGGTGGCTGGAACATCAAC
Organism: Tychaedon coryphoeus; assembly: GCA_013398595.1. NCBI lineage: Eukaryota > Metazoa > Chordata > Aves > Passeriformes > Muscicapidae > Tychaedon > Tychaedon coryphoeus. Next base: position 438,407 of record WBND01000221.1, on the reverse strand, counting down.
TATGCTAAATCAGGAGAGAAGACATTGAAAACATCAAATTCCAAGATTAGAAGATTCAAGATAGCAGGGGGAGGCGAAGATTTTGAAGACCACCAATTATAGACTTTTGGGGGGGTTGAAGAGGTGGATTAATATTCTAAAATTACCAATTGTAAAGTGTGTACCCACGTGGGTGGTAGTTCTGGAAATGTATAATTGGGGTGAATTGTAAACAATAAATCAGCTTCTGCGAAATCACATTGGTTTGCTGTTCAGAAGTCCAGTTTCTTCCTGCACCATATTAAAAAGGCATTGTGAATGCTGAGAGAAATACATCCACACTTTTGTAAAGAGATGGAAGAGCAAAGAACTCTGACATTGATCTGCCAGTAGGCAGAGACAGACTCTTGTCAGAGGTGCTCAGAGACTGGACCAGAGGAGGCTCCATCTGAACTCTGTGACTGGCACAGGTTTTCCAGGGAGGTTGTGAGGTCTCTGTCCTTGGAGATATCCAAGGTCAGAACTCCCTGCCAGTCTCAGCCATTCAGTGTTTTTCTGTGAATCTGCGATGCTGTGAGTGCCGTCGCCTGGCATAAGTGGAAGTGTCCTGAAATTATTCTCTACATTTCAATGAGTGTCTCCAATACTGGGAGATGGCAATAGTTCACAGAGACAAGACTGCACAAAGCCAAAGAACTGGTCTGAATTTTGCAAACTTAAAAAAAGAAGATGGGATAAAAAACTTGCAGGTTAACTTGAGAGTGTAGAAGGGTTTTGAATGAAAGATTAGATTCATTGCACCTCCTAATCTGTCTGAAAGTTTGGAGGATCTGAGAAAAGCAGAAATTTGTTGTAGAGGTTTCTGTGTTTTTAAGGTGGAGAGAGAAGATGAAATGCATAATTATGTACATAATTATGTAATTATGTATTCTTTTCCCCAAAAATACATTTAGAGACAGCCTAGATGATTGATTTAAATTTGGAACCTGATACTACTTCAAATAAAATTTTACCTATATGAAAAACATGAAGATCAGGACTTTTTACGCAAAGGAAGTTTCTGGTGTAAGTTGTATTTTTCCACCCACGGGACACATTCTGATAATTAATAATTATAATATTCTGATAATTGGGATAAAGCATTGTGCATTTTTACTATTGACTCCTACAGTACAAAGCTTAAGGGGGAAAGTGGGAAAATGGATAATGAACAAAAATCCCACAAAGTACCTGACTGCTTCTGTCCTGAGGCAACATATTTTCACTTTCCAAATAATTTCTCTCTTTCAGAAACTATTGTTTAAAAATATAGAAAAACAACCAGATAAACAAAACCCCTGAAAACCCAACCAAAGAAACAAAAAATTCCCCCCATAAGTTCTATGATGGACACGAAAAGAAAGAATCTCAGATATTGAAAGACTCAAAAGAAGGAAAAAGTATGGAGTATTTAGAGAGCTATTTCTGTATTTCACAGATTTTTATCTTTTTTTTTACCTTTCTTTCTTTTTTTTTTTCTTTCTTTTTCTTTTATTTTTTTTCCTCTAAATCTCTAATGTAAAATATTCCATAACTGCAGAGTGGAAAAAAAAACCAACAAACCAAAAATTATTATTTTTATTTTCTGGCAGATATTGAATGCGATAAAGATGTGAACAATAAAAATTTCCATCTGGTTATATAGCTTTAGGAAAAGTAGAGATATGAGAGCTAATGGGAAACTATTTGATTGCTTGTCTCAGTTTATCAATTGCCTCTGCATAAAAATTGTTACATTTTTATGAGTTTAAACTGTCATCCAAAACTAGTTAGGGTCCAAATAAATTTGCTGAAATCTTAAAGTATAGTGCCTTGAAGACTTCTGTTTCCTTTAATTTCTCTACCTGCTCTTTTTCCTGTAAAGAAAACTGTTATAGAAAGAAGGAAAGAAAGAGCAAAAGATTTTCCCATAGTTTTCAGCTGTTGGAGCAGCCTTTAATACTTCTTTGAAAATGTTCTTTTGATAAATATGATTTGCTTTGCTTGAATCAATTGCCCTAGATTTATTACATATGGGTGTCTCTGCTGATATTAAGCTCAGTTTATTACAGATAATCATATTCATGTCTTCACTAAGATGGAATAGAGTACCTGTAGATTACTCTGACCTTCACAAAACATATCCAACCATTTTCTTGATTTGCACCCATGTAGCAAGGAAAAGACTGTGTTTCTTATCTTAACATAAAGATGTATAATTGGTGAAGTAAATAACTCTTGCAAAATCAAAGTCCTTTATTTGGGCTCTCCAAGAGTGGGTAGACTGCTAGAATTTACATTATCAGTAAATAATACTCTGCATTAATGTGATTCATCTCCATTCGTTTTTTATGAAACACAGTTTGTGTCATCAATGAACTCACTATCCTTATTTGTGGAGATATTAATATGAAAGGTTGCACCCACGTTCTCTTCTTGATTATATAAAATGAAGTTTTCTCCATTTATCTTATGTGTTTACCACAGTCAGAGCTTAGAAATAATAGAAAATAGATATAATTTTGAAAAATAAGTTTACTAACTTATTATAATTTTGACCATCTCAATTTATGCACCTCTTATCCTATCTTTAATATGCAAAAGTAGAATAATATTTTTATTTTCAGTTTTGTTTTTTACCAGTTGTTCATTGTATGACAGCACAGTACTACATTGATGCATACCACAAGCCTAGGACCAAACGCTGTGTTTCTACATAATCAGTAAATTTATATTCTGGCGTCTTAAAATTTTAATAACAAAACAGTATACCAAAGTCTAATAAGTAGAACTTGAATATTTTATTCAAATACCCTGGGAGAACCTACTAAAAAACTTTCTTTTCTGTGTTTTCAACCTTTCCTTTCAAATTTTTGGTTAAGAGTTTAACTTACATTTAAAATTCAGAATGTAATTAAAATCTAATAACCCAAGTGTTTTTATGTTTTCAATGAGGTAATATCACTGATTTTTCTGAATCTTCAGCATCTATGTTATCCAAATTTCTCATAGGACTACCAGTGACTTATATCAGATCATCCAATTAAAATAAAAAGTTCTAGATCAGGTTAGTTCATTTTCCAGAACAAAATTTAACAATTTGGTTGCATGTGTACAAATAATCCATAAGGGAATTATGACTCTAGGCTAAACAGATGACATTTTGTTCTCAATTGTTTAGTATATAAGGTATATAGGGGTTTGAAGTTGCCTGAAAAATAATCATAAATATTTGCTTCGAATAAGACTGTAGACTTGATGTAACTGCACATTCTATGCATTTGAGACAGAAAGAAAAATGTGTGTTTTGTGGTCTGGGGAAGGGAATAAGAAAATCATTCTTGTGTGCTCTTGTTCCCACAGAAAGTAATTTGAAGAATTCTCACTCCATGAGTTACTCAACAGTCAACAGAACAGACTTTTCAAAACTGAGAGACTTTCTTCTTCTTCAGAGACAACAATCAGGATCCTTTATGTGGGCCCCCAAGTTTTTAGGCTAACATATTTAGTCTACTTGGGTAAAATATGGCATTTAGATGCAAGTAATATTACCCCAGGGGAAATCCTGGTGATTTCTTTCTCTTTTCTAGAAGAAAAAAAAAGAAAATTCAAACCACTCTCCCATTGATAATAAAATAGAGATATAACCTTACTGATTAATCGAACAGTACCTGAGAGAGTGTGAGCTGCAGAACAGAGTCTCCTTTACTAAATAAACTTGGCCATGTCAACACTTAGCAATGGGTAAAATGGACCCCATTCTGTGTTTGCACAGCACCAAGCATCAAGTTTGTTGTTTGCACAGCATCAATCATGTATTGCACTACAATACATTTTATAAATAATTGTAATTCTTTCTTCACATAGCTGATCATTGCATACTGATGTGAAAACATGAAAACATAGAGAGGAAAAATGGGCAGCAGGCTGTAGGTAACCAAAATGATGGAAGCTTTTCACAGCTGCAACAGCTGTATAAAAACACTCATATTTTGATTCTGCTTTGAAACTCCCTACTAATTCTGTGATTACTTTTTCTGGGACCAAGATGCTGTCCTCTGCCTCATTTGGAATGTGTCCAGCCATTCAGTATTTTATTGCAATCCACACAGTAATGACTGCATATATAATATAGAAAGGACATTAACTAATGACCTTAGCTATCAGCACAGGTACCCTAGCCAGAATCTCATCCACAGGCTTGTGCTTCAGCAGAGCCTTCCTGAACAAGAGCCTTGATATTAGGGTATCATTGCTTTTATGTGACTGTGTTACTGAAGTTTTAAATTCGTATTTGAGGGCAGCCACCACTGCTGGTGTACAGTAAATGTAGTTGTCACGGTACGAATGATGGAACACTGATTCATACCACACACAGAAAATTACTCCTGAGAGATGAAAAGCAGAGCTGAGTGCCTGCTTTGCAGAGGACTTAACATTCTCTCACAAGAAACATGTAAGGAGGCTTTGTAATTGCAACTGTAAAATAAGATTAATGGATACACTCATGGCAAATGGGATTAAATGTGTACATACAATAGAGGAAAGATCTGAAAATAAATTATGCAGAAACATGACATCTATTTAATATCTGTGTAATAAGGCTATATTTCAGTGGAGAGGGGAGATGTTTTTCTTACTGTTTGGGTTGAATTTGTTGAAAATCAGTTAAAATACTTTGCAGGGAAAAAAGTGAATTTAAAGGACTAGTATTTATTGTAGGAGAAAATAGAAGGGAACATACACAAAATAACATCCTGAACAGATCCTTTGCATTGTCTTTAATTCTTGAGAAGGGCATTAAGGTACTCTTAAGTCTTACAGCTTATGTGTGAATTACGTCAGGCCACTGAAATAACATCACCTTTAAGGATGAATACACCACCTGCCTGGAGTACTGGAAAATACAATACTGCACAACATGTTGAAATATGAAAATACCCAAATTAAACTGAAGAGAAAATTCTAAAAGGCAGAAAATAACCAGAAGTCTAGAAAATTTGCTAAGATGTTCAGCATTTCTTTAAAAAATGTCATGAAAATTTTCATGGCCAGATGTCAGAATTTTAATTTTTGATAGCAGCATATTTATTTTATGTAGGACTTTCCCCTAGAAGATAGCCAATCACCATATCTGTGTTACAGAAACCTGGTGGAAGTATAGTGTCCAGCCTGAAGTCCTGCAGCAGTCACAGGAACACAGCACACATCTCATCTCTGATCAACACACTGCTCTCTGTCTATAGTATTTCTTACCTGGAGGGAAGTAAAAGTTCCAGTACCATCTAACATCTGTCTCCAGTCAGGGGCTTGTGTTTACACTGACTCGTAGGAAAGAATGTCAGACAATGAAATACCAGCCTTGCAGTGACAACCTGTCATTTACAGACAGCTGCAGTCCAACTTTGAGATTTGAAAAAACCATAACACCAAGAGTAGAAGCAGGATTTTTAAGAACAGAGAGAAAGCATATGTAACAACTAGACAATATGTCATTTCAAAAAGTCTATTTGCAGATGAGCAGATGTGGCCATTAGGAGAAGGATGGTGCTTTTGCAAACTGTCTGTGGAAATTGTTTTAAAGAAGAGAGTGAATATTTCTTGGTGACTGCAGAACAACATATGGTTACTTACTGGAAGGGACAAGTGGGCAACCTACTCACTGAAGGAGTTTTTACCAGAATTCATTATAGATAGAAAATGTTTTTAGCTGTACACAGTGACTGGGAAAGAGCACAATTTAAAATACTATTTTTAAGCATAGCCCTTCCTTCAAAGACATCTATCCTTTTACCAGCTTAGCAATAACCTCCATGAAATGGACTGAAAATGTATTTGAATGAACAGAATAGTTCAGATGACACTACTGACTCTGTTCGCATTTCTCTGATGGTTTTCAGGTCTTTGGAATATTATTACTTTCTCCTTTTTTGATCAAACTGCACCATGCAGAGAACAAGATATTCCTGCTGTAAGAGAGAATATGATGTTCGAGAAGTGATTTTATTTTACTTTAAGATGATTTTCAACTGCCTACCCATAATACTTCCTCAACTGCAGTCATCAAAACAAACCTATCCAAAAAAATCCTTTTTGAAATTGTGCATATGAATATAGAGTACAATTTCTGTTTTGTCAGAAACTCTAGCCCATTTAAAACACAGTACAGTGGATATTGAGCTTCTAGGCAAACAGATTGATGGGCTGGAATTAGAATTTATAAATAATTGAAACCTGTGGTTTTTTCCTGATCTGATAATTAATTTCTAAATCATCATTTCATATCTCAGTATCTCACAAGAAGGATTTTTTTTCCTGACAAATTTTCTCTTTCTTAGAGAGGCCATATAAGTACAGCTGTTAAACACCTCTACAGCTGCAGCAGCAACAATTCTATAATCTTCTTTGGATAGATATTCGAAATTTATTACCCTGTCCATAATAGTAAGTAGGAAGCCAGTCTTTGTTTTTTATCAAGGATCCTTCAGGTGTCTGATTGCACATGTAGTACTTGCACTCCCTGATTTATAAATGTGCAGGAAAGCTGCATTTCCTTTTTGTGCTTCAGTGGAGAACTTCCTAAAAAGTAGTGAATTTTTAAAGTGAGACAAGCAGTTGAGTGATTATAACTCTATATGCACAACTTATCCTTCTGTATTTTGTGATCCAGTCATGGAGGATACTTTTGTCTTCAGCAGAAAGACAGGAATACCTCCACAGCATTGTTCAGACCATCATAAAATAGGTGCTTGAGATAAGGATTAATTTCTTTTATAAGGTGTGTTCTTCTTCTGGTGATTACTAAAGGAACCCAGCTATGTAAAATTACTTCCAACCATGCAGGCTTATGTTATATTTATTTTCAGACTGCCTTTTATTATGTTGAGCAAATAAATGTATGTTTCCTGCTACTAATGGTTCTCTGGCCATGATTATTATCCTACTTCTTTGATGATATATGGATTTTAATCTATATATCAACCTTAAGCTTTCTCCCATTTGAAATGTATTTACAAAACTGCATATATATTATCAATTTTTCTTCCTTTACAGCTCACTGGCTCAACCTTGACTCTCATAAAATTTTAGATTTTACTCAGAAGTTCCACCCCCATTATCACCAGTTTTACCAATTGTAAAACAGTTAAAGTCTTTATACAATTGTAAGAAAATCATTAATTTCCATCTTTACATTAAGAAAACTTGAAATATCCATTCCAAATCCATTCCTAACTGTTCTTGCCACTGTCTCAGTACAAAAATATGCACGAGTGTTCTATACATGAGGAATCACTGAGGATTTTTAACATATGAGGCTATAATTTGGAGATGGAACACTGAACTCTGTCAAAAAGCTTAAGCTGTGAGACACAATTTGGTGAGGTTTTATCCTTGTCCTGACACAAGACCCAAAAAACAGCTTCATGCCACTGACATTTCTGTGTTGAGTACTGGTGGCAGTAGTTAACAGCAGTGGCCTCTAGGCCAACTCATCTTTCCAGGACTGCAAAGGTACTACTGGAAGTAGAAAAGTACTTGAGCAAAAAACTGAAAAATTCGAGCTCATCAGAAGAAAATCTTATGATTTGGTGAAGGCTCTCTACTGGAGAGAGATATTTGTCCACTTCAAGATTATTTGTCCTGCAACTACCCATTGAAGGCAATGGTCTTCCTTAAACAATTCAGCATCTTAACAGACAAATATAAATATCTAATCACAATTCTTCATAATTCTTTACAAGGTTAAGTATAAGAAAAGAGATACATTTATATATTTAAGTTCACATATAATTTATAGGTAGTGAAAAAAAATGATTATTAGATGTGCAGTGAATATTTTGAACTACATTTCCACTGCTTCCCTGAGTACCTACTAAGCCTGCATAAGTGGCTGTAAGCCATGAGTGTCAATAAGTAGCTTTTCCAATGATCACATGAACACTATTAAAATATGTACTAGTGGTTTTCTACATTTTATACACTGTTCAAAGGCAAGATTCTAAAATAGCATGTAATGGCAAGAATTCCTTTTTTTAAAACCTTAGGGGAAAAAGAAAAAATTTAAAACTGAAAAACAGAAATATACACAGGTATATGTTGAAATGTTGACACAGATTTCATTTATTTCCTGAAAATTTGATAATATTTTGATTTTAGTCTTCTTATGAATGTAAAAGAAAGAAGTAATGGAGTATTTTCATGAAAGCCCACCAGAAGCCTGCAGACAGCAGAAAATAAATCCATTTTACAAATTATTTCTTTGAGTATCGTTCAGAAAAGTTGAATCAGAGACTACATAGAAACAAGAAAGAAACATGAAATTAAAAAATAGAAAAAAGGAAGAGAGAAAGCAACGAAAGGCACACAGTTTCTCTTTTTAATCAAGTTACTTCCTTTAATGAAGTCAGCAATCAGCACAGCCACAATAACTATCTACATATTTGCTTACTACCTTGAGAAAACCAAGTTACAGTAACTTGGCTGAATAGCAGGGAAATATCTCTCTCCTGGAAAAATAATGAGGTTCATATATTGACCCAGAGGCACTTGAAACCAAATTGCTTTGCAGATAAGTGGAGTTCCCCACTTCTATCCCTCTTATTACAAATAGAGGTCCAACAAAGCAAGAAAATGCAGCCTATTTCTGACCAAGCAAGAATAAGAACAGTTATCTTTGATATTCCAGTTTCTAAACACATCTTCCTCTAACATTTTCTTTAAAATTCTCTTTCATGATGATCAATATTTCAAAAGAACTTAGCCCACATCTAAAATTTGGAACTTGCGGAGATCTGACAGAATTGCTACTATCAGAGTAGCACACAGGAGCTGTATTTAAAGTCTATGTGAGCACACTTATTTCATGTGTCTACTATGGAAATGCTTTTCATTAAGTGAATGAAAATCAGACTTCTCAGTATTAAAAATATAAGAAAGTAAACATTTATCATGCTCCTGAAATTTATTTGCTTGAAAATGCACACATAAAGACTGGCGCTTTTTTCTACATTGCTGAGCAGCTAAGACAGAGAAGCCTGAATTACCTAAGATAGACAAAAAATAAGACATGAATCACACCCTCTTGCTTCACATAGAAGCACAGCACTGAGTCTTTTGATGTGAAGTAAATAGGCAAAGAAATTTGAGACCAAGTGAAATTGCCGCCTACATTACATTTGGTATTGTATATGAGAGCTGGAGTGAATCTGTGCACTTGCATTGCACATGTGTTTGTACATGTATTCAAGGTTCCTGTTGGGAAAAAAGTTATAATATTTCATAAAAACAGTCTGATTTTACATTCAGAGGGACATGCTTGTTTGCACCAGAGGAACACCCCATTATTTTTGCACTGTATTGTTAATTTAATCTTCAGAAGTTATTCATTCTTTTCTGCACTTCTAAGAGATTTTTAGGAATTTTCATTACATAAGTATATTGTACATCCCACAGTTCATTTTCCCAGAGCAGCCCTCTCAGTGCTGTGCTTTGCCCTGTGGCTGGAAGGAGCTGATAACCCTCCAGTGCTTTGGCTGCTGCTGGGCAGGGCTGGCACAGCA
>WBND01000221.1:398795-428518 GCA_013398595.1 Tychaedon coryphoeus | reverse complement strand
TGCCCTATTTTCTCTCCTCTCTCAGCTGGGAAGGGCAGTTGGGGTTTTTGGTTTACTGCATGAACTTAAAGTAAAAAGTTGCATTTCAGATTTGAGGTAAAAAGTAGCAAAGAGATGCTGAGGAGAAATATGATATTATTTGGCATTTTTCCTCTTTCGTTTGAAATTATCAAATAAAAGATTCAGAGGAGTACAAAGAATGATGAAAGAAAAAAATACATAAAAAGCATTTAAATGCAGAATCATCAGTTTCCATAAGCCACATAGACAACTCCACTGGGGGCCTTCCATCTCTGAATCATTAGGAGTTTTAACATCAGCTTCAATGAATGCAACACCAGAGCCTTAATCCCACCAACAAAAACAGACACACATTTTCTTCAAAACTCTATAATGAGGACAATTATACCATTCCACAGAGTATGACTCATCACAGATCTAAATGACAGAAATGCAAACATTTCCTAATACCATATTATTACAAACTCTCATGCTGTGTTTGTTAACAAAAATTGGTTGCTAACAGTGATATATTTCTTATCATACATTGAAACACACCTCATGTATCAGTCCTGCCCAAATTATCAACTCTGCATTTTGACATTACTCATTTCTGCAAACACTTGCATAGCAGTATCAATTTCTCTGGCCACTGGTAAGGATTAAAATCTTAGAAAGATGGACTTTATATTATGCCTAAATATGAATTCAGAAACCTTTTTGTATCTGGATTTGTATATTTATGCTTGAGTCTTTGCTGATAAAATGATCTGATCCAACTGTCACTGCATGATCAAACCCTTAGCACACAAAGCTCCCCATGCACTACATTTTTCAGTGTTCATTATGTTAAAATCCTGTGAATAAATACATATGAAGTATTAATAAAAAATCGCAGTGACTTAAATATGAATGTTGAAGATTATTTTTGTCTTTCATACCTGGATTTGCAGAATTTGCTGATTAGACACAATAAAAAAATATTTCAATTCCTTTACAGTAGAAGATTATTGCTGTCTTAAAATTCAGTTCTACAACAATTTGGTTTCATTTTAACTCTTTTTTTAGCATTATCCACAAAGCTGAAATTAAGGCAAATTTAGAGCAGCACCACTTCTGGCTACAGTTTCTCAGAATTAGTAGAAATGCAAATTAAAAAACAAAGAAATACACCAAAGCAATTCATTTGTTAGAAAGAAAATAGTAACAAATGTCTCTCAGGACATTTCCATAGTAACACTTGAGTTTTTGTTTTTCTTAGCAATAAAAAACTTGGGAAAGAGGTGTAAGCTGGAGAAATTTATAAAAACTTAATTTTCTGAGAAGTATTTTTCTTTAGTTCTATGAACTAACAATTTTGTTTCAATTTAAATGGAAGTAAAAACGTTAGATACACAGATACATTCCAGAAATTAAAGGAAAAAATATTCCAAGAACTATTAGAAGAAAAAATATTAATAAGGGTCTTCCAGATAAGGTTATAAATTGTCTTCTCACTCAGCCAAAATTTACACTAGCTTCATACAGAACAATTCAATTGTTAGATGAAGTTCATAGGAGACTTGGTCCTAACAGTGAAAGGCTATTAAAAAAAGGCATTTTGTAGAATGTTAATAAGAGGCATATAAATAGATCATTAAATTATTTGTTACCTTAAAGTGGAATTCTCTATACTGATTTTGACATGCCCACAAGTCAAGTAGTGACTGGGGGACTTTAAGAGAAAATAGAAGCAATTCCCATTTAACAGTGCCTCATGGAATTTCAAATATTCAGTATTTGTCCTGTGCAAATTAGAGTCCTTTACAGTATCTCAGAAAATTAGACAGTTTTAAGCATGCATTTCCCTATCTGCTGGCAGATATCTATGCTTTTTCAATGTAATTTAAAGTTATATGAAATATTGTACAACTGCAGCAATGTTTTAAGTAAACCAGTTCTTTTCCTTACTCATTTTCACCCTATTCCCCTTTGAATTTGCTAACCCTCCAGATTGTAAAATGTTCATATCTGTGGTTACTGATATTTATTTTTCTTGCTACCACTAGAACAATGTGCATTCAGATTGCAGCTCAGGAGAGTGGTTGGTTTTTACCTCTATATTTTTTGGGGGCCATAGAACTGTCATGGGTTTTAATTAAATAGAAGAACTTATGGGGTGTGAAGGGCTGTAGTCCTCATATTTTTGTGATTAGTAGTGTGTAATTTACTGTGTTACATTTTTGGGGATTTACATAATCTATCTGCTACTAGAACTACCTTAAACTATCTCTGGGAAATTTTAGGTATTTGATATTTTATTATTTTGGTTAGAAGCAAAATCCCAATTCTTGACTTTTATCAAGGAAACAAACTTGGCAGTTTGAGAGTTTATGGGATTGTTTCTACTATATCTTGCTTTTCATATACTTCCACAGGAAAGAAACCTCTGGGCTAAAACCAGGTTTTTTAGCAAATAAAGGGCTAAGACAAAAATTAATTAAATAAATTCATTACATAAAAAGAGTGACAATTAAATAAAAAGAGTGACAAGGTCTGAGCTGGTAATGAAAGTACAAGTCACATTTCTCAGACAACTTACCATGCTGGCTTCCAAAGAAGCAAAAGTCTCTGTGCTTTAGTCTCACCATCCTGTGAACATCTGAGAACAGAGCTGTGGTACCTTGGCAACATGTCTGCAGGAGTTTGGGGACCTGAGGAGCTGGAAAAACATTGTGTACTCTGAAATATTGGGGTGCTCTGTCACTGTAAACCCAGGATGCTGAGAAACCAAGAAGAATCTGTGTGCCAGCCTGTCCTGTTTCCTCAGGTCGCAGGCTCTTTTTCAGACTTGATGAGGCCTGCCATGCTGGGCCTCCATCAAACTTTTCTTGCCTGTTGGAATTTCGCTGAAAATCTTGACAGCTTTGGCTCCAATGGTCTCCATGTCCCTGACTTGCTGATAAAAAGGGCTCAACCTGCTGGGGATGTGGGTGTGCTGTAGTTGCCAGCTACTGAATTTGGCTTTTTAGGTCAAGTTGAAAAATTGTACTTCCAGCCCTGTGCTTCATTTAGATTACTCATAGAAATTTAACCTGCTAATTCTTTTTATTTGAATTTTGTACACCCACATGCCTAGAACAGGTGGCGCCTCCTAAAAGGGTGGTGCAGAATGCTGTGAGAGGTACTGTGAATATCTTAGAATCATGATCATGGCAAGTACTATCCTGTGTGTTGAAAGAGGAGATGCAGAGCACAGCAAGCCTTCCAAGGGGCTTTGTGCTGCCAGGCTTAGAAAGAAACTCAACAGGAAACAAAACATGAGACCAAAAAACACACTAGACTGAAAGTGAATTTCAGGGAAAGTTATGGAAACACAAGTGCCAAAGCAGTCTTTTCTACACATATATTCAGGAGAGGAACAACAAAAAAGAATATACACTGATTAAGAGAGCTCAAAATTTGTTTAGCAGTGTAATTAATTCAGAGTGGATGTCATTAATTTGTAAGTGAAATTAACAGTGGGATTGATTTGGAAGTACAAGTAGAACCAGGATTAAGCAGTTAGGTCTTTCTAAATGTGTGGCTGACTCATCATTAGACAATCTAACCTTTAGGACATCTTAAGGTTGGAAGAATACTTACTGAAAAGTCTCTCTCATCTTTCTTCTGGAGAAAAATGTAAGCAGCCCTGCAAAAATCCTTTGTTTAGAAGACCAGAACTTACAGTAAATTATAAAAATGCAGACAGAAATTTCTAAAAAATCATTTCTTTATAATTTTCCCTTCACTGGTGTGCATGTGTACAGTTCAGCAAATTAAAATCACATATACTAAAGGTTAAAGTATCTGCACTCTGTAAATTTCGATCAAACATGCATGAATACTGTAATATTTAATAAAAATAAAATACCTTTTTAATTTCATATATATTCACTGCTGCTACCTTATCTTGATAATATTCTGCCTCAAAAATTGTTTTATACCTTGGAAAGGCCATAGGCCTTGTGCTATTGTTGCTAGAGTACATTGCAGTGGTATGGTTTCTACACATGTATGGTAAATTCAACTGCTGAAAAGTACTGAGAACCTTATACTGAATTTCTTAATTATAAAATATAGTAATCAATAATCTTGAAAGAATGTAGTTTCTATCTTCCTTAGAATACTCAGTTTATTGCCCAAATTTTGCAGTACATTTCTACAACTAAAACTAACATGACTCCTTTTTTTTGTTTTACAAATCAAGGATATTTTTAACTTGCCATTTTTATTTGTTCTACATCATCATATTTTAAAAAAGTAGATCCCTTTATATCTATTTTCTCTATTTGTATTATTGTATTTGTCTTACACTAAGGTGTGTTATGAATCAGTCCTAGAAGTTTATATCCATGCTGCAGGCAAATCTAATGGAAGGAACACAGAAATGCTCATACTGCAGCACAGTAAAGGTTTACCCAGATTAGTACAGTCTCCAATAGTGGCCACTATTAGATAACTTGAATGTCTTTAAATACAGCAACAATATAGCAACAGTAAAAATAACTGTCCAAATCCCCGTGCCCTACAGTGCAACCAAATGGAGTTCCTATGAGGCAGAGCTGATGCTGCTTTCAATCCCAAAACATATCCAGCTGTACTTTCATGAGTGTCAGCAGTCCTAGATTAAAATGTCTTTTATAAAATCATACTTCATTCTAAACAAAATAATAAAAATATTTTTTTATTTTTGCTCCCTACTTGTATTTAGTAGGGGATCTCTCTGTTCAGTTTTTTAACTGTCCTTCAAGCTTGGAAAGGGCTCACTTCGAACAACTGCAGAGCTATTTCACTAGCTGTTACCATTTTTCTCACTCTCTCCTTTGAAAACATGCTTACAAAAAACATGAGCTGCTGCTGCCTGGAAAATACAGGCTATGGCATCAGCTGTGCAGGTCTTCTTGTCATTTCTCACCTGTGTCTGGCTGTATACAGGTGATGCACTTGGGATTATATTTGGGTTGAAAGTTCTTGACAGTACAGATTCTCGCTTTCTACCTCATGAGTTTGCACAGGATCTAGTATATAATATTCAATTTCAATAACTGTCTCTTAGCTGTCATAATAATATGTAGAATAAACTCCAGCCTCTCACTGACAATATCTTGATTTGATTATATTTAAAAATATGCACCCTCATAAGAAGGTTTGTAGCATTGCCCAAATGTGATTCCCCAAGCTGTGCTTTTAAAATATATATCCACTCTGCTTTCATGTTATTTCTAGATTTATGGCACTCCTGTGAATGTTCTGCCAATAAATTGCCAGTCCTGCATTATTCATTGAAATAATGCATAATATCCTAGGAATCAATTTCAAAATAATTAGCACTAGTAAGCCCCTGAAATTTAACAATAGATGAAAAGCCATCTGCCTGCTGCATTAGATTTGTTAAGTAACCAAGTCAAGATTTTACAGAAGCTTAACAGAGCAAAATAATTAGAGTCAAAGCTAACAATAATTGTATAATTGTTTAAAATACTTTCGAGAGGTTTGAATGTTAGTGTACCTTCTTTAGACATACAAGCTTAGGAGACAACCCACAAGAGTTTCAATCATAGTGAGTCATAGGAATTTCAGCTACAGTATCACCACTGGCTGCAGTGAAAGCTTTATATCTAAAGGCAGGTACCCTAAATACTAACTAACTAATGAGGTTATCAGAAAAAAAAATAAATTAAAATCTGATTATTAAAGATAATCCTCTTTTCAAGCATCATTCAGCTATCCTCCCACCATTAATGCAACCCCAGGGAGGCTGCATAAGCCTCCTAATACATGCAGACAACAGGAAGTGGAAGGGTTCCCAGAGGTGGACCAGAGTTCCCATCACACAGGTAAGAGCACAGAGAGATTTTAAGTGAAAACACTCTGCAGCAAAACAAATCTGAACTTCTTCTGTGTTCGTAAGTATTTCTGTCATATTGAGAAACAACAACATTTCATAATTTAGGTTCTTTTTAAGATAATGCCAGTGTCAATAGATATTGAGTTCTTCATCTTTCTATGACCTACCATAGAATGCCAAAGAAATCAAAAATGCCTCAGGTCTATTCCCATTTTGGACTAGAGGCGTGCAAAGTCACAGGTCCCACTTTTCAAATGGAGGAGATATGATCACTAAAGAAGCTTGTTGGGAGAAACAGAACTTTTCCACTGAAGCTGTGTATCTGCATCCTAATTAGAAGAGCAATAGGGCAGTTCTGAAGTTTAATCAAATAGGGGAAATATGAAACCAAATGGAAAAACATTCAACTTACAATCTGAAATTTCTGTTTCTTAGAAATAGTTTCTCCAGGTATTTGAAAAAGAATTTACAGAAATATTCAAGATGTTTAGTCAGGCTAGATACAGCCAAATTTGAGCCAAATTATCCAACATTTTTTGTTGATTTCCCAGAATACATTCTTTTTAATCAATGTTTTCCTGGAAACTTTGCATAGGAACATGCACGAAAGTGCTGTTCCAATATTTCACATGCTGCCCAAATATGACATTACCTGTTTTGTTCATCAGAAATTTAACCTTTCTGTGTAAGTCCTGAAAAATAGAAGAATTTCAAAGTGCCTCAGCAGACTTCAGATAAATCCTATGCTGGCTGGCAACTTTAATGTCTAAGGACAACAAGGAAATTTTCACACAGACTTCTTCTGGAGTTGAATGTTTGAATATTGCCTAGAATGAAGCAATATGAATAAATAAGTACCACATAAAAAAGCTTTCTCCATCCCTGTCAGAAAACAGCTCTCAGTTATTTTTCTGCAAGTGCTGTTGGATGTGAATATCACCAAGTTGAAAAAAAGAGATGTCAGATATTAAATCCTTGATGTTAGATTCTTCCCACTATGCATTTAATAATATTGTTAATTTGTCAATTTTTAAAGCATCTAATGTCATCTGCCTTCACATCACGTTCCATAAATTCGCTAGCCACTCTGTAAAGCACCTTCTTTTTTCTATTTTAAACTGACCTCTCTTGTTCTCACACAGGTTATATGTATGTTTGGTGGTAGCTTGCTACCACTGAGGTTTACAGGTTCTTGAAAGCCTGCAGAAGAATGGAGAACTCCTTCACAGGCTATTCTCAACATTTAAACACCTATAAACGGGAAAAAGTATCAGAACTTCTTTTCTGTGAGGAGTTACAAACACTTTAAGTTTTCAGTTATAATCTTGGGAACAAAAATTGGTGCAGAAGTCCTGAGTATTGACTAATTGACTAATTCTAGTTTCTGAATGAAGTATAATTTCAGATGCTTGTCAAGCTCAAATATATACTTCCAAATTTGTTATTGTTTCCCATTCAAAACAGAAACTGCAGAGTAACAGCTGTAGACTTCCCAGAACACAAAATTCATGCAACTCTGTAACAATATAGCCCCAAACTGTTTTTAGAATCCGTGTTTCCTTGTTGCTCAGGACTTCACAGTACTTCTTTACTGACAAATAAACAGACATTTCAATAAGTGTGAATTCCTCCATCGGCATGGGCAGCCATAAATAAAGAGTGAAAGCTGTTTATCACCACCATTTGACACAGCTGACAATGTTTACTCTGCTCAGGCTCTTCACAGAGACAGCTACTTCTCATTAATGCAGAAAATTACATTCATGCAGGCCAGGGTTAAGGTAATTGGTAAAGTGTGAGAAGGGAAGTATATGCTACAATTGTCAGCCCCAAAATGAAGTGTGAATAAATATATAACATATCACTTTCAGTACATCATGCACAACAGATAACTTGTGAAGTATACAAACACTTTGCAGAATACATAGATAGTACTGTTATGAAAGCAATACTACTTTAAAAATAGTAGTGTTCCTTGGTGTGAAATGGTGCTGATACACTTCATTTCAAGAATGTTTAGAAAACATTTTCTAAACACAATTTCACATTTCAAATCTGTCTATAGTTAATCTACAAAAAACTAGTTGGTTTTTAATGTAATTATGGAAGGGTCATCCACTGCTGTTAGAGGAAAATACTCAAACAGTTGGGCTTTCTGTAAAAGTTAAGAATGTGTGACCAATGTGATTTATGAGACACGAACTGTGTAATCTATTTAAAGTTTGATGCTTCTATGTATTGCTAAATCAATTGTTCTCATAAATAAACTATGACCTGAAAAAGCAGAAATGTCATTCATTAATAGTCTCTAACAAGGGATATAGGGAAACCAATGATAAGTTCGTGGCTTTTAAATTAGCCATCTCAATGATGTTCAATAACAATGCAGCAAGACACAGTGATTTAGCTATTGTTAAGTGTAGGTCATGAGGAGGTGGGACAAGGTCATTATCATATTTGTGAGTTCAAGTAGGTATCAAATGCCCAGGTACAGACAAGCTTTTTGTTCAAGATATGACTGTTGTAATGTGTAGGAATTTGTTAGTACAGTATTCTGCTCTGTGGGGTAAGACAATACTCCTAAATCAAATTTTTTATAACTTATTATTTAAGTACTCCTAGGCATAAGTGTTGACACCACACCATCAAGAGAGATAACAATGTGTGAGCCATCATGATAGCAGAGCTGCAAGTTCTTATTAGCCATGAAAGCTATGTCTCATGATACTGTGATCCATCTAAGAAACATCACAGAACCATAACTAACTCCTTTCATCACTGCTGAGACATAGAAGTATCATCTGTCTGGTGTTCTGGTAGATGCTTCAGTCATGAAGCAAACTGAATGCTGTGGCTTTCAGGAAATCAAAGTAAAGTACTGAGGCTGATAAAAATCACATTTGTATATACCACTAAGTTTTCAGGTTCCCCACTTACACCTAGAAAAGTACATTTGAGTCTGCTCAAGAGAATTTCTCCAATTAGGCTCAACAGCCTTCAAAACACATAGCTATAATTTATATCCTCATGCAAAAATGTCACAGCGAATGATGAGTGGCCTTTTTTCCAGACCTCAATTTGAGTCATAATTGGCAGTTTAGCTGTAATAAGTCATTATTTAAATTTATGTTTTAAATTGAGTTTCATTCCAGGTTTCTCCACAAAGATTCTTAGTGAGGAACTGAGAATGTTAGAAAGTGTATTGGAAGAAAATTCTTTGATTTGCAATTCCTTACTCTCTTGGTTATGAATTACATGAATACACATAAATGCAGGCTCAGTGGACCTATTGTTATTAGAACTGATTATTGCTCTATCTAGGGGAGATTAAGAACAAATCATTCCTGAGAAAACCAATCATAAATAAAATGAGTCTTCATTTTGAAATTTTCATTTTTAACTTCTCAATTTGTTTATGATTTAAAACATAAAAAAATGTTATTGAGTTAAATTTTTTTATCAGAAAGTGACAAATCTTTACAATTCTTTTAGTATCTCCAAGTGTTAGAAATTTGGAAAGAAACTATGTGTGAAAATAATGTCTAATTTGAAGGCAAGATGCCTAAAATTTTTGTTTCATTGCACTAAAATTCTGTTTCCTTTGCATGT
The DNA here is from genome assembly GCA_013398595.1 of Tychaedon coryphoeus. Taxonomy (NCBI): domain Eukaryota; kingdom Metazoa; phylum Chordata; class Aves; order Passeriformes; family Muscicapidae; genus Tychaedon; species Tychaedon coryphoeus. The sequence goes on along the minus strand of WBND01000221.1, from coordinate 419,040 downwards.
GTGTAGGTTGAGACTTTGTTACTACCAAATCTATAAACCGCAAAAGTAAGAAAGACTACTGAAAGAATCAAGAATTAAAGAGTGAGTTAGAGATTTTGGAATCTGCAAGGTGAACCTATTTGACTCTGCTCTTCCTGTTAAGCTCTGAGACTTGTCACCAGTGGAACCTAAATATTTTCCATGGAAGTAGTCTCTTACCTGGTGTTACTGACCTATCTCTAACTTCTGATGCTTTTTATCTGATATCATGTCTGGATATTTTTTCCACCTCCTTACTTAATTCTCTGAAAATCCCAAACTGAGCTTGTGTATAGGATGAGATTTACAATTTATGTTTCATGACAAAACCTGATGAAAGAACCATTGCAAGATAGTCATAATGCTGCCCATAAAACATTATTTTTAACATCATACTATTAAAACACACTAAGGAAGTTATTTATTTAAATTATAGTTTATCTAAGGTCACACAGCTATCTCATGTAAGCCACTGGCTTTAGTCTGAACTATAAATATAAAACTAAATTTGGGAAATTTATGTGGAAAAAATCAATACCTACAGGAATTTACTTAAAAGAAGCTAATACCAAATTTCAGCCTTTGTGTTTGCAATACAATATACAAATTTACTTTCAGCATATATCCACCTGTACATATAATGATAGAAACACTTCATTTACATTTACAAGGAAAAAGATGTGCCCTAAGTGACTTCTAGGTTCTTGATTTAGGGGTCTAAGAATGGAGTGGCATTGGGTCAGTGGAAAGAGATTCATGTTTACAAGACATACAGAGCACAGATAGATGGATTCACATCTTCTCTTTTCCTTTTCTCTCTCAGCTGTGGGAAAAGACTTTTAGTTTCAAATCTCAAATTAAATTCCTAACTCTGAAAACTCCTACTCATTTCATATCCATTTCTAAAACTAAATAGAGAATAACAAACGTGTGTGCCATAATTTGATGTGCTAAACACATTAATTGATGTTTTCAGAGGTCTTTTGATCTTTTATTATATCTTCTTCCTTGTGACTTCAAAAGGCCCAACTAAATTAATGTGATAAGAACCTAGAGAACAATTAATAACTCACGCCTGGGAAATTCAGAAAAATGTGTTCAGTCAAGGATTATCAAGCATTACTAACCGCTATGCTGAATATAATCTAATTATTATAGCTGTAGATTCCTGAAGAATATTCCTGTAAGATGAATTTATTCAAAATTGTTAATTTTGGGTAGCTCAGAAAACTCAAACAGGACCTTCCAAACTGGAAATTTTACCTGGAATGGATTTCTGTCAGCTTTACTTAAGGTACTGGCAATCTTCCCTTGGTAGAATATTGGCAGAGTTGCTTTTCCCCAGACAGAACACAGTGGTGTCCTTAGGGCTTGAAGTCACCATCCTGCTCCACATTACAGTTGAATTTAGCTTTGTCTAAACATAGAGAAGTGTGTCCAGGTTTCTGTGGTGAATGGTCTGCTAAGGAGACAGGAGGCAATGTTGTTTAGGAGATAAATTCTCCTGCCCTCAGGGTTTTTTAATTCCCAGCTCACACCAGTAAGAGCTACTGAACTGAACAGCTTTGTAGAATTGCAGCTTTCTTGCTGGGAAGAGATACTAGTAGAAAGAGATTAAAAAGGTCTTCCCAATTCACCAAGGCAACCCTTTCTACTGAATTCCATAGGGCTGAAAAATATAAATCTCAAGTCCAGTGCTCCTGATTGTAAGGCAGGCTTGACTTAATGTACTTAATGAAAAAATCCTACAGCATGTTACTTCAGAATAATCAACATATGAAGCTGATTACACTTAACACTTCCTCAGTACACAGATAGTTGCTGGAAACAGGACACAAATTATCCAGACCATTGGCCTTTTAAAGCATGGTGATTTTTACAATTTATATATCTGTTTCAAATATATTTCATTTTGTCCATAAATTAACAATGAAAGAGATATGTGGTTAATCTGCAGTGTTGTAGCTTTAAGTCATTCATAAAGACAGGAAATAATTTTCTAGTGATTTGCATAAATTATGTCTCCTTCACAAGAGTGGTGTCTGTGTAAACACTGAATCTTCAAACTTACACTAGGTTTCTGCGAAATGCAAGTAATGACTGTGTGATGTAGACAGACGTGCCAGTCTAACTAGGACTAAGGAATCTAAGCCATTTGTTACTCCTTATCTGGAAGTTACCTCTTTATTTTCTTACAGTGTATTGCAAACAGACGTGGCTGCAGCACAGCCAAGGGCTCTTACATGAAACAAAAATTAACAAAGTGCAGAGTATGCTTTGATTTCCATAATACTGTATAAATGAAGGACCTTTGTTGATGGCAAGTTCTAAATAACTGATGCTTTAGCCTAATTTTGCTCCTGTTTTTCAACAAATCCCGTAAGCTCCCTTCATTCTGCTAGAACTCTGTATAAATGTGGTATCTAAACCAGCTCTTTTCTAGTGTTTTATGGCTCTTTAGTTGCAGGCTGGAGAGCATCTCAGCCAGAGCACCATCCCTTTGTCATTCCAATGTCTGAATAGCTGCTTGTTTCGGATATCTCAAAGGTGTGATACTCTCTACTGTAATCTTTAAATAATGATGGAAATAGGAAAGCAGTCTTACTCCACCTCCTACATAAACACTTCCAAAATTAAAGAAATATTATTATGGTTTAAGAGGCCAAAGCTCCGAAGAAAATAATTCACTTCTTTAAAGCCAAAGCAATTTTATTACAAAATAAATAGCACAAATGTACTGAATACAGTTGGGGGAAGAGACAAAGATTTATATGTACAGAATATATATTTGTCCATTTCTGACGTGGTTATGAATTAGAAGAGAAACCAGGATAAACATTGCTTTTGAATGTCTTCTATGCAAAATTATTTTTACCTACCAAATAATAAAATAAGACATAGGGCAACAGTTTTCAGTCTTGTTGGAAAGAGTTTCTCATTACCCCTCTTCTCATGTATGAACGTTGACAAAATGTATTAGAGAGAAACATTGAGAATACAACCTGCTGAAGATATAATGGTATCTACAAGACATGGAAGGTTGCACAGCAAATTTTATCTTGTTCGAAGGACATTTGGATAATACCAGGAAAACATTCTGCATTCCAGAAATGAACTGCTGTTTGGGCAGTTTTATTTATTGCTGCATGTTCAGTAATGAGAGAAATGGAGTTATTCATCAAACTGAGGGACAACCACAATATGACTGAGGCTTTAGCTAGAGGAATCTGAGAATCTGAGATGGAAGGGATGAAATGATGAGCAAATTAAGACCAAGCATGCCACCAAAAACTGAAGGTGAGGGCAGAATCTAAACATATTTTGTGGACCTACTTCGGCATGCTGGCATCCTAAATTCTTGTCAATGTCTGTGGGAGCTGTCTAGAAGTATCTAATGATCTAGGACCTAGATTGAGTTCTAGGGAAAAAAAATCCTCAGAAAAACAGAAGTAAACCACAATTTTCCCCTTTGTTAACGTTTTCTGGAATAATCTAGATAATGGTCTAAAATCACTTCTAGCATATATGAACAGATAAAAGAAAGAAGAAAAAAGTGACTGAAGGACAGTATGAGTTTTGCAAGGCTGGAGATGATACATTTGTTCCTAAATGTTAACTCATTGCAAGCTACAGAGTTCAAGCACATTAAAAAGTCATTTAAAGGTGTACAGAGCTAAGGAATTTTCACAAAAAAATATTCTTCATTAAGATATTAGTTAAGCTAGTTGTTTAAGCATGGAAATACCCAAAATGAATAAATACAGGATCAGCATAGAGTAACAATTCCTATGTACAGTCACAGCATCTGCATGTAGACCAGACAAGTCATCACCATCTGAAACTGTTTTCACACTGTACATTATCTGTCCAAATAGCAGAAAATGTGCTTTTTCAATTTTACCTATAATACACCAAGGACTGATTTAAACTACAGTGATTACTGACACACCTGGCTATGAGCTATACCTTTATGAACATTTTAATTTGTCATAATGAAATCAAAAAATGCTTTTTGCATTAGAAAATGCATTTGATTAACTAGCTGAGGGACAGGTAACAATAATTCTTAACATTAGCAAACTGTGTATGTTTGGAAAGTAAAACCATTGCAATGATATTTCGTTCTCTTTCAAAGACAGCGCATTTAGAAATGAAGATAATACTTGCATGTTTTCTGGTAGGCATTAAATTTAGAAAATTCATGTGATTTTTCCAAAAATAGTGTGGTTGTACACTATTTTCTCCTCTGTTTGAGCTGGGTATATGACCTCCTGATCCATACCACTTTAATATGCAAAGTTCTAGCCTACAGATGTCTTCTAAATTAACACTACCTACCCTAGCCTTGCATGCCATATCTTTGTCCTTCTAGCGGTGATCAAGTTTTATTAGTTTAAGGTTCTGCTGTTCACCTTAGGTGAAACAGCTTTCTTATGATATAACTCTTTCCATGTCAGTAGATTTCAGCTGGAAGAGGTCTGGAGGGAAATGCAGAGTAAACTTTAAAAGTCTGTGGAAATCTGCAATATCAAATCTTTTTTTTCATGTCTATACTGCATCATTTTTTTAGTTGAAGGAATTTACCATAGAAATTCTTAAGTAGTGTTAGCCTATCCTCATTTCCTTTTTTTTTGAAACAAGGATACTTTAAGCATTCTAACAATTATTACATTGTGGTTTGAGAGATTTCCAAAGCACATGAATTCTGAAAATGTAAAAGCTTTCGTTTTTTCTATCCCTGTTTTTGCAAGTGTTTGTTCTTATAATTTTCAGATCTTTTTTTTTTAATTTCATAGCAGCAGACAAGATACATTAACTGTCACCTGTAATAGAAAACACAAACTAAATCACAGATGGAAATGGTTTATAACAATTGCTCAAGTGTCAGATAGGGAATAAGCCATGAGTAGGCGGTAGCAAATGTGAAGAGAACTTTATGCTTTGAAAGAAATACAAAAACTGCCATGCCGAACATTTTTAATATTCCTCCTTTCTTAGGTATAAAATAAAATTATTCAAGTGCAGTGAAAGTACCCTCAAATTTTTGTAAATTACCAGTTGTTCTTGTCTGTCATGTTCTTTTTAGTTTTGTTTTATTCATTTATTTGACAGATAATTCGCCTGTTTTGCAAGACACTATACAGAGACAGTTTAACTTTTCAACTGGAAAATCTGATTAGACTAATCAGGAAATAAATACAAGAGATCGAGACCTCTATGACCATCAAATTTGACAGAAGTTCACAGTGCATAGAAGTCAAATGCTTATACATTCCTAATGAATATTCTAATCCTATCTAAATATAATGCTAATCTGAATGTTTATTTTAAAAGATTTTATTGAACAGTAGCTACACTACAGCACAGATTGCTACTAAATGAATCCTTGACTAAATCTTCAGGCAGCAACCTAGATTGCAAAACTGTGAAAGAAAAATCATGGTTTGATTCAATCTAGTGTCACATTTGATATAATAAATATTTAAGAATGGGAGAGTCCACTGAGCATATGTGTACTGAGCTCTGTGCAGTCTATAATCAACATGGAAAAACATCTAGTCAGTAAAATTCCCATGGTGAGGTTATAAAAGTGTTTTCTAAGCAGCTTTGAAAGATTACAGGGACCTGCAGAAAATGGTGCAAACAATGCAGTCACACTGTGATGGGTTCAAACAGAGCTATCTTTGTGCACCACCAGCTTCATTGCCTCACACAGAATGCAATGCCTTCAAGGCACTCTCCTCAGAAAGGGGAAGCTTCCTGATACAGAAGTGTAATCCAACCACAACAGGTCATACAAAAGGATACAACAGTCAACTTTTTCACCTTTAGCCAATCTTCTAATCTGATTGTGCAGAGCTGTGTCTGAAGTTAGTTCAGGATTTCTCCTCCTACCATGCAAGAACCACCCATTAAGCAGATGAAGAATTCAGGTTTCCAGCTGTGCCTCTGCCACAATTTCAAAGTAGTGGCTGGTAGCACAGATTGGTTCAGTGGAAGCATCCCCAAGACCACAGAGCTGAAGCCAGCTTGGCCTGGGAGCACAAAAGTTGTGAAGGTCCTCCTCTGGTGCTATAGACACCTGGTCCTAAAGTGCTGCAAGATGTGACAATGATTATTGATCAAGTTGGTCCAAATTCTTCATGGGGATTCTTGTTTCCTTTAATTTTTCCAACACACTGGAGGCTGAGATGGACATAAGACAAGTCTGGCACATACTGTGCTATGTTAAAATTCCTATCTCAATTTACCAAGTCATCCTTCCTGTAGGTTTTACCTTTCCTGTACACTTGAAATTATCTCAAAGCAAGGGCACACTGTAAGCTATCTGCAAGCTTTCACTGAATTGTGAATCACTCTGGATTGCTCCTGGCTAAGCAGTGTTAAGGGAAATTATATTGTAATGCAGAAAAGTAGTTAGAACTTGCAACAAAAAGAGCTTTCCATATAAAAAGAGATTTTTTCATTGTATTCATAGCAAGATGAAAGTTTCAACTGGCACATTAGTAATTTTTTGCAAAGCCCTTATTCATAACACTCATTCTTCAGTATATCAGTTTGATCTCTTACAAAAGCTTGGTTTAGACTTTCTGCAGGAAACACAGTAAATTATAAACAAGCCCAGTTTAACTCTATCCCAGTGCTATGGTGCAGCCAGCTGCTCTGATGCTTATCACATTAAAACTGTTAACTGAAAGACAGTCTAATCCATTCTGCTCACTGATGCATGTTAATTCTTAAATTAAGGTAAAACATGTTTGAGAAAATTCCTTCCAACATGTTCAGCTGGTATGAACTCTTTCTTGCCTCTTTTACCTTCATTGACTAGAGGCTTGTTCCATATTCAAACACATTCTGAGTTGAGTTTTTGTCTTTAAGTCTGGACCAGAAGTCTCTGAGTGCTGATGGTAATCCTTGCATCTATGCAACCCTAATTCGAAGATTCAGAAAAGCTACTTTTCTAACACGGAACATGCTAATGTTGGTTTGTTGTACTAAACTGCCCCCTTGTGTTTTTTGACTTGAAGCAAACACACTGTTTCTGTGTGCAAAGTGAAGGGGTTCATGACAGGAAATTATTTTTTGAAAAATATGTTAGCACCTTTTGAAAACAGCACTAAATCTTGGTCTGTGAACAAAAGCAGCTATTCTACATGGGGTTTTATCTAAATATTTTTATACTAGCAAGAAGCAGTGTTTAGCAAGGACAAAGTTTATTTTGAACCTTAATAATGCAAAAATTATCAAGACAATGTACTGTCCCTTAAAGTAGGGGAGGAATTGGTCCACAATATGATAGAATGAGGGTCATATCAATTTAAATGAAATTAATAAATTTCCATCAAAAGACATAAGTTTCTCCTTTTGCAGATCAATATCAGATAATTTAGAAGATCAAATGTGTTTAATAAATATCACATCTGAACTAATTTCAAAGTCAAACTTTTAGTAAAATTTGTGCTAGATAACAAGATACACTCAAATGGAAAGTAAAAACATAATTATCACAGCAGACCCTCTATCAATGACAAAACACATGAACTTAAATTGATGATTCAATTCAAGTGAAAAGAAATCAGAATAACATCTCTGAATCCTTATTTTTAGAATATGGACCAAAAAAATGCCCTTTACATTTCTGGATGAGTTGTAATTGAGAAGTGCTAACACAGTTTGAAAGCCAGTTCCCTTCTTGCTTGGTACCAAAAATTAACATTGAACAAGAGAGAAGTTTGTTCATGTGCACCGAAAGTGACAAAAAGATAAAAATGGCAATTACTGACTTCCAATTCAATCAAGGGAGAATTCGCAACTTTTCCTGTAGAACTTTATAAATGAACCCTGAAAATCCTGCCTATAGGAAATATTCTCTATATTTCCCTTAAAAAAGCAAATAGGTCAAACAGGTGTGCAGTTTTTTATGGATGGATGGATTCCCATCTGCAACCTTCAGTGTGGAATACTTCAATACTTCCAGTGGGATAAAATAGGTAATAATAATCACTAATAGTAATAGGTTTTGGTTTAATTCCAAACTAAATTCAGAGTATCTCACTCATCCCAGGGATACTTTAAAAAAAAAAACAAAAGTCTTCTTGTGGTGATGAGCTTTCAGTAGTGCCCTTGGGCCACAATATAATGCAGAGGCTTAAACTTAATGATGAGAGACCACAATAGGTTTGGGTGCAATGAGTGAAGAATGCTGTTCACCTATCTTCAGCACTTCCTCTCAATTATATTTCATGTGGAATCTTGTTTGGAAGTGAAAGAAATTTTCATTTTCTTTTTAGAATATGACTCCCTAAAAACATTCAATATTTTGCAATTTGAATTTAATCAAATTTAATTTGAATTACATTTTTCCATATTTTAAATGCTCATGTATATTTTTTAATGTAATGATAGAATATTTGCTTTGCATCATTCCCTAGACTTTGCATTTGCATACTCCTCAAGGACATTGTGGGGAGAAGAAAAGGCAAGAAAAGGCATAAAAATACAGTCTTTGCCACAAGCTGAACCTATTTAGTTCAGCAGATGAAAAAAATTAGATCATTTGGTATGTTCCTCAGCAATTAAATGTAAGGACTGAGCCCAGTTCAAGGAACAAGAGAGGTTCAGCAGATGCACTGCAAGCACGAGGCAATGTGACTGATGTACAATAACCTGAAGGATCAGCAATGCATTTGGTGTGATTATACCAGAAAAATCTCAGAATATTTCAGTGCTTCCACGCACTTTTGCCAGATCTGTAGACTATGACAGGGAGAGATCTTTTCCATGGAACTGCATTAATCCCAGAGAAGCTAAATATTGAGTTTCCTGCAAGTTTCAGTCTTTTGCAGGTTGTTTCTGCTGTTTCTGACCTTGCAATAAATACAGTGACAATGAGTTAAGCAGTGTAACCCGAGGGAAAGAAGAGATTTTCAGCCTCCTCTAGGAAAGCCAGATAGATGGCTGGCTGACACAGGCAGGTCACAGAGTGACTGTAGTGCAGCAGAAAAAGTTTCACAGAAGGAATAAAGAATCTTTTCAATGCTGGGTATGCAAATGAAAGTCTCCAGGCTTAAGATGGGCATGGGTTAGATTCAGGAGAAAATTTCAGTGAAAGAAAATGTGGCTTACTGACACATCTGATGGTTCAAGGATATTGCAGGTGAGTAAGGGCCAGATGGAGCAATGGTAGAAAGATTCTGATAGGTGGGGGACTGAAAGAGTCAGCAAAGAACAGAGAGCTGGATCTACCAGAAACTAGTCTCTGCCTCTCATCCTAAAATGTTAGGACTTTATAATTCTGTGTGAGAAGATATGGCAGAATCCAGCATATTGATGTTGTTTCTCTTCAAAATTATTATCACTCAAGCTTTTCACATTGCACTTATTCTGCTTTCTCATTTCAATCACTGTCATTCACATAATAAGCACAAGTAGTGAGATATGAAAAGACAGGAATGAGTGCATAAAGAACAGTCTGTGAACTGAAGACCTAATGGGGTTTTTGGGGAGCCAGCTATTTGCAGTGCACTGTGCACATACTACTGTTTCATTTTTATGACAGATCAATTCCATACACCTTTTACCAGTCTGCCTCATCTGGGTTTTCTGAAGATTGTGTTTGTAAAACTCACTTTAGCACAGTGAACATTAAATAAATACTGGAGTGGTTTTCTAGCCAAGTTGTTCCAACAGATCTTTTGACATGCAGCTACATTTATAGGGAACAATCTAATCCTTATACCACAGTAAGGAGTGAAGAATGACAGCATTATGCAGTCACACTAGTGCTGAATTTTATCTCTAGCATCTAGACTTAATTAGATATTCCTTGGTATGTAATTTGACAGAAAAATATTTTGGTGCAACTACAGGGAGAAAAGAAAAAAAAAGAGTGTTCATAAGGAATTGGTTAATCAAGAATCTTTTTTCTTTCCGTCAATCATAAAAAAAAAGAAGACATAAGGACTAGCTGTGCTGACACATAAAGAGCTTTAAAAACTGGAATACTATATAACAATCATTCCGACTCAGATAAAAAAGGAATGGCAGTAACAAACCTTGAGAGAAGATATAATATTGTCAAAAGAAAACAGAGCTTACAATTAGAACATGGAAATCATTGGACACAGACTGACAAACTGGGAAGATAATTCAAAATTCATCTCATTCCAAGAGTCATACCAGAAACCACTTTAGTATTTTTTCCTTACTCAAACAGTAAAACAGAAAACATTAACTTACAGTCACAGGTATGATCTACTTTTTATGTAAGATGAGAGATGTATGTTTGTAGAATGAGGAATTACAGGAGAATCTCATTTATTATTTGATTGACTTTATTTGCTCTTCTGTCCCCTCCAGTCTGCATTCCTCCCCTTTCACTGCCAAAAAAGATCTTGCACAGGAACACCCTATACATCATCTTTTTCCATTGTGCATTTTCAGAGTCCTATAACTAACTCGCTGGTTGAAAACTTACTGCAATTTAGTAGCTGAAAATTAACTCAGTAGCAAAAAGCAATTATTTCTTCCCCTCTAAAATCATTCCCAGTGCAGCATCTGGTTTTGCATCTTTTTCCTCATCTTTAACCCGCTTTTTGCAATAGCATCAGGAGTAGCTAGCTATTATCAACAGCTCTTTATTTACATGAGGAGCCACTATATAATGGCAAAGAGCTCTGATTTGATAATATTGTCAATAAACACTAACTCCCTTGTAATGCTTTCACTGTTCTGGTAGTCAGGGTCAGTGTTGGAAGTTTTCTTCAGTATATGCTCCAGTCTGTCCTAAAAGATCTGGCATTGTGAATGCGTTTCTGTTCCTTTACTGTCTGCTAAAACCACAAGACAATCCCCAAGTTCATCCTGTTAAGCAAAAAGCATAGAACCAAGCTGACAAACCATCTCATCACAGGATGACACCTACTAAATTTAGTGGTACTTGTAGATGGCTCTGAAGGACACTCTACAAGACACTTCTACATAACCACACTGACTTCCTTAAAATCACCATCAGTATGTATTTTCACTCTGCAGTAACTAAGGGGTGTATACTTTTTCAGGCAGCATGGAAGATGCCAGAGGGAAAAATACAGTAATTAGGTAGCCAGAAGGAAGATGGATCAGGCATAGTATTTCCAAAGCCAGGAGCCTATCAGGGTTGGGTATAGCTTAGCAGCAGAGGCAAGGATTACAGAATCTGCCCAAGAAGGGGAAAATGAGACCTTGTGCTGACCTCATGGGAGGATCTTTCTGCTTCTGAGGGAAGGGTCTGTGGGAAGAGGTAAGGAGACAAGCAATGAGTGTGGCCATAGCCCAAAGTTGTGATGTGGTGGCAGGGAGGCTGCAAGCTTGTACTGTCACAGGATGCTCCTTCCCTTCCCCACCCATCAGGAGCAATCTGGCAGGAGGAGCCATCTCCCAAGGAGATAATATCTGTGCAAGAACATGTATACCAGGCACTGAGATAGAGTTCTCCTTTGTCTTGTTGAATAGTCCTGTCTCAATATCCTCATCTTGCTCTGGAAAATTATAGTTCTTTTCTCTGATTATACCTTTCCTGTGTCTTTTCACTGTGCTTAAAGCTGTCTTGATGGCAGTAGCTTAGCTACTCATGTCATTCCTTTCTGCAAGCAAAATATCCTTTCATCTTTGTCAGACACTTTTCCTGCCTGAGCTGTGCAAGATTTCTATCACTGGATTATTAAATTCCAGATAATTTCCAGCTAAATTATAATCTATGCTAAAAAGAATGTATATTCTTATTACACACTGATTACAAAATTTGGTAACACCCTTACATGGTTACAGTGAAAGTAATGCCAGAGTGGTAATGCAATTATATTTGAGACACTGGACTGAAAAACATGCAAATTCATTACTGTCAATTTTCTACATTTGCACCACTTTTGCTTAATCATAAGGTGAACATTACTGGGCCAGAATACTTTGCAATTTTGAACGGATATGTAAAAGTATACCCAGTCTATACTACAGTTATTTTTGTATTTTGTATTTTTATTTTTACCAGTATGTAGTACGACTGTCCTTTCATGAGTTCAAAAGAAGAATATAAATAGAGGCATTCAGAGGCATTTCTTTCTCCTGCACAAGTAAACTCTAGCCATGGGTCAGCCATTGGGAAATTTTCTCCCCTGTTTTCTACCCTTCATAATCCATTGCTCTTGAACACAGAAACAGTTTTGAAATATTATAGTCACTGTTCACTTCTTGATAAAGGACTCTATGTAAGTGCTATCAAGCAATTGTGTCCATTGAAAGAAGATTTTCAAGTAGCAATAAGACAAGCTACCAGAAGGACAGTTCATCTGAGAGAAATCAGAAAGCAGAATTTTCTTGTTATTAATAAACTAATGGCATAAAGGTCATTGAATCCATTAGAAATGCTACAGCCTCAGTGGAGCAGCTCTGCTAATTGTGCTGTTGATGTGGGGTCCCAGATTCCCCAGACCTCTCTTTACAGGAAACCATGTGCTGTGCTGAGAATCTCACTGAAAGCACTTCTCCCTCTGCAAGGAGAATGGACTGTAACAGCAGGTTAGGATGAGGATTAAAACAGCTCAGTAGTGTAAATGACAGCTACTGAAATGGAGTATGCTTTTGGGTAGCATAATAATAATAGAGCAAAGAACCAGGGATTCAAAGGAGCTGCAGTGCCAGTGGCAGATCAAGCTCTGGGTGGGGGAGCTCAAGGCCAGAGGCCAAGAACTGCCCAAAGCATGGGAGACCAAGACAAGGGCCATGCCCAAATCATGGCAGTGCTAGACAAAGACCATGCCCAAAGCATGGGAGACCTAGACAAGGGCCATGCCCAAAGCGTGAGAGACCTAGACAAGGGCCATGCCCAAAGCATGGCAAACCCAAAACATGGCATGGGACCAGTGGTCCAGCCAGGTGACACTCAGAGACACATCCAGACCTCCACATGTTTAAACTGTGAGAGCTTAAAAACCCAGGCTTTCCTTTGTTTGGGGGTCCCTCTTTGGACCCAGCTCAAGCTGTGATTTTGTTCTTGCTCCAGGATTAAATGATTTAAGGATCTGAAATCTGAGCCTGTCCTACAGGAACCTGAGTTTCAGCCAGTTGAAAAGCGTGGTGTGACTGTGTGGGTGTAGGGCATGGAGCTGTGGAGGGTTCTGATCCTCAGGGATTGCAGGAGTGACTGCCAGAGTCAATGTGCTGAAAGGTCAGACTGGGAATCTCCTTAATACAAACATAGATGTGGAGGTTGGAAACTGGTAATTGTTAAGGTCCCTTCCAACCCAGAACATTCTACAGCTCTATTGCTCCATGACTGACCTTATTCAAAGGCTAGCCTTGCTGAAACAAAGCTGAAATTGTTAGCAGAGCAACTTCTTCCCTGGGTAGTCATTTCAGAGTGTTCTGATGTCTTATGAAGTGCTTGATAACCAGAAAGCAAGAGCTGGGATTTACCTCTCCTGATAGAAGTCCATTTACCAAAGACTGAAGAGGCAGAGCAGTTTCCAGCCATAATTGTGATGCTGGGTTTGGAGCAGATCCTTCAAATTCTCTGCATTTCATTTTCACTGTTCCTAAAGGGATAATATTTAGTAAATGTTCTGTTCTCTTTCTTTCCATTTCAACCACCACTTATTTACAGGTTGAGAATTCTTCATATTATTAAACATAAAGAGAGCAGGGGAGCCTATCCTTCACTCTTTGAAAAGGATTTGAGAATGCAGTATTTAATAGTGGAGATCTTATTTGGACAGGGTGTGGATTACTTCAGTTGCAAAGAGTTATATTCAGTTAATTACAAATTTTTGTGTTGAACTTTGAAACAAATGACATTAATACATTTTGAATTAAATGAAATATTGCATGTTTATAGATTTTAGAATATTGCAAAAAAAGGCTTTTGAATTCAAAGTAAACAAATACTGCAGCATAAACAAAATGAAGACAAAATTTTATTTCACAGTTCAGAGCACTGTATCCAATAACTGTTTAAAAAAAACCTTTTGCATAGATGAAAATATAAAAACAAGAGAATTGGAAAAGAGGAAGATATCAATAAACAAAGGCACAAATATATTGTGATGTGTGAATTTTTATGTTGTTTTTGTGGGCTGAAATAAGCCACTGAAGAAAAACATAGTAAGAGAGTAAGGAAATATTACTTTGCTGCACTTCCTGAAATCCAAAAGCCATTAAACTTTTATTGCAGATTTTATCCTCAGTAATTGCCTTATCCAAAATTTGGTGTACAGTAATCTACAGCAAATAAATTCAGGGACCTGTTAATGACAGTATATTTCAGACGATTTTAAATCACATCCTCTTTCTGTCAGACTCTTTAATGTCAGGAACTTCCTTCATATTTTAATTCAGTATTTTATAGTCAGGCATATAGGGTGTAGGAAAAAGAGCCTTTTTGCTTTTAGGTGAAGAGAATAGAATAGAATAGAATAGAATAGAATAGAATAGAATAGAATAGAATAGAATAGAATAGAATAGAATAGAATAGAATAGAATATTTCATTTAGAAAGGACCTACAATGGTCACCTAGTCCAACCTCTTGACCACCCAGGGCTGAAAATTTAAAGCGTATTAAGGGCATTGTCCGAATGACTCTCAAACAATGGCAGGCTTAGGACATCAATCACCTGTCTAGGGAAGCCTGTTCCGGTGCTTTATCTCTCAGTAAAGAAATATTTCTTAATGTCCAGCCTAAGCCTTCCCTGTGTTGTTGATGATCTAGATTTCCCTGAAATATTATGACTGAATCTTTGACAGGAGATGACAGCCAGTTTATATGACCTAGTATGAATTTCTGAGATCTTAGAAACCCATTTTTTATTTAACTGCTACCATTAAGAATGCCAAATTCATCACAACATTGAGGACAGTAAAGTTAAACAATGCTTACTGTCATCATTTACCTCAAATACTTCAAATGCTATAGCAGTCACATTACATAAATTAAAACATCTGAGGTCAAAAATTTGTTTAAAATGTTCTTAATAGAGTTGAGTGATTTTTGCCTGAGGAATAACAGTATCCTGCAATTACTTCTTGACTAAAGTGGAATTTCAAATTCAACACTCTAACACTTAACTTTTAAAATTCAAGTGAAAAAAATGCCTCATTTTTAGAGGTCAGTGTTTCATCAGTTAATCCAGAACCCAGAGCTTAATGTCCATCCTAAAATCCATGTTCAATGTCCTGAGAAGAGTGGGAATGGCAATTTAAAGTAGCTATTGGCTACTGCAACAAGCAAGAAGCCATTTAAAGCAAGCTGTGAGGAAACAAAGAGCACACAAGGCATAGGAAACGGTGTTACCTTTCACACTTTAGATACTGGGTCAGGGATTCACAAAAGTATCTTTTTTTCCAGGTATACTCCATCCACAATCCTTAACTGGAAGAAATGTCCACTTCCTTTTTTTTTTTTCAAGAATGCAATAAAAGCATTCATTTTATAGGGAGGGAATTGCTACACATCTTTATACAACAGCTTGATAGAAAGTTCATCCATACACTGCAGTTATTAAATTCAGTTCCTTTTCAACCTAAGAGAATTCAAACTAGCATGATATTTCCTCAAAGAATTACAAAAATAACTTAAATATTAAATAATCTTGTCAGTGAATTATGGGCAAAATGTAGTAAAAGTCTTGCAGGGCAAAGCTTATAGCAGTACCACTGTCCAAAACCGATGTGAATACACATGTAGTTTCAACATCACAACAGGACCAACAAAGACCAATGTACTACCACTGTGCTTTACTTCAGAGCAGAGAGAAAGCCTTATCTGTAACCAGAAGGCATACCTAAGAGAATTAAACCCTTCCCAGCAGCATTTCTGAAGGATACCATGCAGCAAACACAGAAACAGAGCATACCATCTACTAAAAAAAGATTTGGAAAAGGAAAACATAAAGCTAGGATGGCTATTCAGCAAAGCAAAAGACAGTACCAGAAACCAGAAAGTATTTTTTAAAATGTTGTACAGACATAAAGAAAGTTAAAAGCCTGATTAATTTTGAAAGTGTAGATGTAAAAATTAGTACTAAGAAGGCAAAACAAGAGTTTGAGAAGCAAATAGTGAAAAGAATAAAAACTAATAATAAAGTTTTTATCTAAAGCCATAGCAGCAAAATCCTTTCCAGAAATCCTTGTAGAATCACCAAGAAGAGTTGTGCCCTGGCTCAGCAAGGGCCAGCAGCTCCCTGGGGCCAGGCATCTGCACAGACAGGGGATCCATCAGGGCAGGAGCCCCAGCAGCCAGGTGTGTTCTGCCCCCAGCCAGGGAGCAGGGCAGGAGGCTGACTGGCAGCCTGTGTCATCTCACTGAGAACAAGGCCAGTGAGAGGAGCTCTTGGTAAACCTGAGATAGAACTGGTGGGGAAGACCAGAAATAAAGAACCTTCCAGGTACATGAAGGATGAAAAATCATTACCAGTAGTTAGCATGGATTCACCAATGGGAAGTAATGCTTACCCATCTTGATAAACATTTGTGACAAAAGGATTGGCTTGGTAGGTGAGAAGGGAGCAATGGATACTGTCTGCCTTGTCTTCACTGGGGCCTTTGACAGTGTCCCGTAAGATCCTCATAGAGAAGCTGTTGATGAATGGGCTGAATGAGCAGACAGCAAGGTGGCCTCAAAACTGTCTGAACGGGCATAGACCACACCACCAGACCCAGAGTGGGGTGATAAGCAGCACAAGATCTAGTTGGAAGCCAATAATCATCAATATACTTTGGGTCAATACACAGCCTGGTCCAGTTTAACACCTTCATTAATGATCTGGATGCTGGGGCAGGGTGCCCTTAGAAAGTTTATTAATGACACAAAACTGCAAAGAGTGGTGATTCACCAGAGGATTTTGCTGCCATACAGAGGGACCCATATGGGCTGGAGATGTGGGCTAACAGGAAACTCATGAAGTTAAACAAGGGGGAATCACTGGAGAGGAACAAACCCATGCAACAAAATGTGTTGGTGGCCAGCAAACTGGAAATGGCTTGGCAGAGAAGGACCTCAGGACCCTGGTGAACATGTGGTTGAACATGAACCAGAAATGTGCTGCAAAGAAAGCCAACAGTATCCTGAGATTCATAAAGAACATTTCATCAGACTGAGAGGATATTCTGTCCCTCTGTGCTCTGCTGGTGAGGCCACACCTGGAGTATTTTGTCCAATTCTGAGATCACCAGGGAGACACAGATATAATGGAAAGAGTCCAAGAAAGATGGTGAAGGAATTGGAGCACCCTTTTCCTGTTTAGCCCAGGAAAAATATATTCAGAGAGGATCTTATCAGCATACATAAGTATCTGAAGGGAAAGTGGAAAGAAGGTAGAGCTCTTGCCAGAGAAACCCAGTAACGGGACCAGAGGCAATGGGCACAAACTGAAACACAGAAGGTTTCCTCTGAACATCACAAAACACTTTTTCACTATGAAGGTGATAGCCTGACATATGGCAGGGTCTTCATTCTTGGAGATATTCCAAAATATCTGGTCAAGCTAGGTGATTCTGCTTGAGCAGGACAACTGAATCAGATGACCAGAGGTTCCTGCCAACATCAACCATTCTGTGATGCTGTAATTCTATAAACAAATACAAAATATCATTATGCTGTTGGACGAATCTATGGTATAGTTCACATGCTGAATTTTGTGTGCATTCTGACCTGCTCCTCTCAGAGAAATATGTAGTCATTCCCAAGATGTTTAGGAAGAAAGTGGAAGTTAGTAAGTCAATAGATAGAAAATCATTTTTTATGGTAGAATTTCAAGCAGAAGTGGGAGATGTTTGCAAAGACTAGAGAAAAGAACACAGCTTAACACTGTAAAAGCAATGTGTAGGACAGAGAGAGGAGCAGAATAATCAGGATTGTCAGCTTGAGGAGATGTTCCTTTTTTGACAGCTTCTTTATCTATTAAATTTAACACTTAGCTTGCTTTTTTTTCTGTCTGAAGGGGCAGAGATCTTGTAGAACAGAAACCACATCTGAAAGGTGAAAAGCCATCGTCTCCTTCAGCTACACCATCCTCCACATCATGTACACCATCTAAGAATTTAGGCTTGTACGTCAGCCCCTATATTCATTGCCGCTCAAATACATTCATTCTTATGAGAAAATATGCTTCATTATCTACTATCATCCCTTTCAAACAGGAGCCTAAATATTTCATTGTGTGCATACTTGATACAGCCTTTTAAACCACCACATTTTCATTTTTGTCACCTGCTTTTTCACATAAATCAAGACTGATCAAATCAAGCAAGGTTGAAGAATGGAAAACCTACATAATGTAAACATTAATTGTGTATTAAACAGTTGGCAACAAAACTCTGAAAGTATGGATAAGGAAATAAGGAACAGAGTTATTTTAGGACTGGAAATGATTCAGGTAAAGGCAGAAAGGATTATCAAAAGAATGTCCAACATCCATATGAACAGACAATTCCATATGGAAAATGGATAAGTCTTAGCCCCTTCAATGTGGACAAGAGGTGGCTTATATATATGTAATAAAGTTCTACAAAATCAGGAGTGCCATAAAGAAAGTAGATAGGGATCAAAAACCCATTGTCTCTTCCAGCAAAAGAACTGTAAGTCATCATATGAAGACAGCAGGAATCAATTCAAACCAAAGTAAATGGTTGGTTTCTGAATTGGTATCAGCCCAGTAGAACAGCAAGACAAAATCTATGCTAAGTGCAAGATATATATATAGATTCAAAGAGAAACTGACAAGAACTTGAAAGGAAGATCAGCTGAAAAGTTAGTAAACAAAAAAAAACCCACATCAAGCTAATGAATTACTCTGACCTGAACATAGCCAAAGGTTGGGAAGCATTGCAGGGAAATAACATATGTTCTTTTCCAGTTATTTTTCCCTAGGCATCCTCTCCTGCAAGGAATTAAATCCTTTGTTTTACAGGCAGTCTGAAACCAATGCAACTACAGGAGAGAGTTAAGTGAAAATTTGGTATTTCTTCTCCAAGTCTCAAAGAAAAATTCTGACTGGTGAATGGCTGGAGTTCATGATTTACTTCTATTTAAAAGTGTTTTTTGAAAATCTGTTTGAAGCTTAAAAAACCTATAGTGCATCATTCATACCACTGAAAAAGCCATCTTGACAAAAGAGGGAAAGATGAACAAATAAAGCAATTAAGACTTATGTAAACTAATGCTATTGCTCAACAAAATATAAGTTTGTTATTACAGCTACTAATATTTTAATTTAAAACAGTGAATAAGTCCAGAGTCCTCTGACTGTAGATGCCAGCAGACATGAAGAAGCATTAGAAGCTGACAGTCATTTCACAAGCCGTGTTCTGATGTATCATGTTTCAGCCTTAGAGACACCACACACTCACTAGACATAGAAGTTAAATAGGCTTATTAAACCTGATAAAAGGAACAAAATCAAGAAGAGAAAGTTTTTTAAAAATCCAGCAAAATGTTGTTATTGTATCATTCTTAAAGAACATTTCTCATATAATCAATTTAGAAGTAAACTCACAAAAAATGCAACAGTAAAAGAAATGGTATCTGTTTCAACACAACCAGCACATCCCCACTCCCTGAGTAAATTTACATACTTTCCTTATGGAGGGTGACAGGAAACATTTTAATTATGAGTAACCAAGTCAATCATGTTAAATCAAAGGATCACTTCTTATATTTATTCAATAAGAAAGGGAAAATATCACATTAACTAAATGGAGAAACACTAAAAAGTCATGTTTTTGGAACTGCAATAAAAGTATCTCAGATTCTAGAAACCTTTTCAGCTTTCAGGCACCAGGAATGGATATATGTACATGTGTAGGTTATACTTCCATGAAGGTCTCCTCTCACTTTCTCCTCTACTTTTGCTTGAAGTTTAAACCCTAGCAATATTTGGATAGAGAAAAAAATCCCCCGGGATCAGATGTTATTAGAGATGATTTCTCCCAGGGGACTTATAAAATATTAATTTTAATTTTGAAAAGTGCCTATCTGGCCACAAAAAGGAAAAAGCACTATTCACCCAGTCGATTGAGGGCAGCTTCCTAAATGGCACATCTGCTGAGGGCAGTGCAGCAGGTGGCCTTCTCCCACCAAAGCTGCTGCCATGGGAGTGGAGTGTGTCCTGGAGTGTGTGCTGGCCCTTTGCAGAGCTGCTGGGGCACCCCCCATCACAACAGGCAGCCTCAGGGCACTGAGAGCAGCTGCCCACACTG
>WBND01000221.1:363343-397995 GCA_013398595.1 Tychaedon coryphoeus | reverse complement strand
GTCACACCCAGCAAGAGCCACAGCTGGGGACGTTTCCACTGGGCTGGGGGCTGGCTCTGCCCACGGCTGCCACACAGCACCTGGAGCCTCTTCCCTCTTCACCAACTGCGCTCACCTGGCTCTGGGAGCCAAGCCTTAGGGCAAAGGTGCTCTCAGACCCCTCAACACCTGCTACTGGGCAAAATTCCCAGCTTTTAAAGGAGCCAACAACACATATTTTAAAAAGCACTTTTATTTCAAAATGTTCTATGTCTTTCACCTGCGAAGTAGGGGCAAATTTAGTTAAGTGCTGGAGTTTTCCTGTAGCACCAGCCTCTCTGAGCCAAGAAGGGTTGTCAGAGCAACACTGCTAAGATATGAAGCATCATTTTGGTTTCTCTGAGGTGTTAATAAAGTGACAGTCCGGGCTCCCAGAGCACTTTCTTTTGGACTGACTGCTCCCTCTAGTCCGGTTAGATCCTTCCCACAGTGTGTCTCAGTTTCATTGTGCTCCCTTGAGGCTCCAACATCATTTTCTTCCCTGACAATGTCTATCTTCCCTGAAAATCCTTGCAGTCACAATTCAGAGTGAAATAAAGTCAAGTACACTTGAAAAGAAAGATATAAAAATCACAAGCAGCACATTAATATTGCTTCCAGAATTGCTAGGCAGGCATCTGAGCCTGATGTGTGGTAGCACCATGATTCAATGTTCATGCCCTAGCTTGGAATAAACTTGGAATCAGAGACCTTCCCAAGTAAACAAAACAGTTCTAGAGCCTAGACAGAGCTCTACAATTATCTTGAACATTAGCACAACCCCTAAAACACTTGTGTCAACTAGCACTCTCCCAAGAGCTCCTGGCACCACTGTGTTCCAGCAGGCAGTTCAGCTTTAGCCACCCATCTGGAGAACACAGCAATGGAATAGCCACAGCCTTTTTCATCAGGTTCAGAGCCAGAAGTCAAGAAGTGGAGACACTGTTTGCTACTCTGACTTATGAAAGTATCTGATACATTACTATATATAGATATATATAGATATAGATATATATAGATATATGTACACACACACACCATTCAAGATGTCCTACTGGATAACTATCTTAAATTCTACATATGAACCCCTTTAACATCCTGCACAATTTCCTTAATGAGACAGGTATATCTCATACACCTATCATCCTGCCACGGCACTCCTGTCTCACACACTGCCATGGGAGGGCTGCAGCTGCCTCCCTGGTCTGGACTCCAAATGTAACTCATGGCCTGGCATGTGAGGCAGAAGAGAAGCTGCTGCATTGCCCTTTAGGTGCTCCTTTTATGCAGCACAGTCTGACATGAAGCAGAATGCATCCTTAAGCTATGCTCCTCCAAAACATCTCAGGATGTCTACCTGTCATATACCTCAGTACAACTATGCTTCTGCATTTTTATTGCATTTTTTTATTCCATGCCATCATGTTTTTGTCTTTTTTTCTACTGTCTTTTCATTTACTTCCCTTGTAGTTAATACCCATTAAACCCTTAATAGCTATACCCTCATTTCTCTTTCTCTTCCCATTGCATTTTACCCTCCTGCTTGTGACATCACTCTCAGACAAAGATTTAGCTCTTCAGACATTCCACTTCTGCTTATTTCTGTAAGATTCCTATTAAACAACTGTCGTACTCTTTCCAAATAGGTACACAAAGCTATTCCCCACAGAAATATAAACAGACCTCAGACTCTTCATGCCATCTTAACATGTTTCTTATTGAACTGTTGAAAACACCTCTTCCCAAGTTGTCATTGTGTTTTGCATTACATTAGACCCTGCCCAGTTCCAAATGAAATTATAAAAATATCACTAACTCTTTACCACAAAGACACTGTTCTGAGCAGCTCAGGACTCACTTTTCTCCCAGTGAGAGCAGCTGAGCACTGGCATGGAATTCAGTTTTAAAGACACTGGTCTCAGTAAAAAATAATTTAGAATCATATAAAATTGTCACATTGTAGAATAATATTTTTTTTTCTGATCATTATCTTTATTATCCTCATTAATTGTTTAGCATATCATTCTGATTTTTATTTAATTTCTTTCATTTTTCCCAATGAATAAATACCATCTGACAAATCAGAGCACAGGAAATAAGCACACACTTGGTATGTAAAACTGCTTCAAAGATGAAGAAAAAGATGAGATGCACACTCCAGTACTCTTCAGACAGTGTATCTCTTCCAGCTTATTTGCTTTGACAGCAACTGTACAAATAATATCTTCTAACCCTGAGCAAACAAACCTCTTTTAACAGCACAACAGATAATATTTGGAAGTCTAAGAATCATCTGGGATGTTCTAGCATGTCGTCTGGTTTGCTATATTACTTTTTAGAATATGTTTGGCAAAGAAAATTAATACATAGATCAAAAAACCTGTCACGGAATATGCTAATCCATTTGTTCACATTACTGGTTTCAGTAATTTTTCATCCATGGATGACATTTGAAGGTTTCAGTCTGAGGAATTTTAAACTCTTGTATAGAACCTTTCTCCCTCCATCACAACTCATGTACCAGTGACTAGAAAAGTAAGTCACATACTTCAATGAAACCATCTGTTACACAATCATTCTGAGGTATATTTTGTAGCAAGTGATGACAAAGGCAAAATACCACCTGTTTAAAACTCATGACAGACAAGAGAACAAGACAAAAGTCATATTTTTGCTCTGTTTTGATCCGTACAAGACTGACAATTTTTTAAAGGGACTAAATTTGTCATGGAATAAGAAGGAGATTTAGGAGAACATATGACTGTTTCTCTTGATAAAAATGTCAAATGCCTGTTTTCTGAAATCAAACAAGTACTAGATCTCTCTAATAATAATAAATAGAATCTGGGGAAAAAACGTTTTCAAAAAATACTTTTGAAAGTGCAAATTGGACAATCTATTGTTGTCCATCCAGAAAACTCTTTCTTGTGCTGCTAACTGAAATTTCCTACTGAAGAGTGTTCCAGAAGAATGTCCTATGGTCTCTAAAGAATGACCAGTATAAAGATTGTTGACACTAAAATTTTACTATATGTGACAAGAAAAGAGCTAAATATTGACTACAAATAAATAAACAGAAATAAGAAATTAAATGCCTACTGTGGACACTATGCTGTATTGTAAGTGGAAGTCTTTGGACAGTAAAAATAGTTATAAAAATAATATTGTGTATTGTTAACTCAATTTTTTAAACCAATAACTGCATCTCTAAGTGGAATCCTCTCAGCCTAATGATTTTGAGCACAAGCCATGATCAAGAATAAAAGTGGAACATGATGTATTAACTGATGAATTACAGGAAGTATTTCAAAGAAATGCTGTCAGAAATGCCACTTTCCCAGGCTAACACTGACTTTTTTTTTCCCTAGAGAATATAATCTCTAATTTCACAAAAGAAATGAAACTTTCACAGCATGTGAATAGGGCTTTCTATTTCTTTTTACAATCTCACAGCCATTCTGTTCCAAGACCATGGAAAATTAAATTTAGACTCTGACAATCCCATCATTTTATAAAAGTAGGCAGCTCTGACAGCACTAACCATCAACCCCAAAAAAGCTAGGCTACTCAGTGTGATATCTGATACCTACAGTAGATTAAGTGCAACAAGCATCTGTCCTTCAGTGTGTGCTTAAGGTACAAACAAGGGATTTATTTTTTCACAAATTCCTTGACTTTTTTCCTTCATTTTCTTGTACTTACAGATGTTTCAAACTTCCCAACATAATTTTTATTACTAAAGGGTATAGTGACTGCCAGTTAAAAATTATCTGGACCACGGAAGTCTTGTGAAAAAAGGTCTATTACTGCTTTATATGTTCAAAACATTTTTTAAACCAAACAAAAATGTTAAATGAAAAATAGAAAATTTGCCTGAAAGAAATATAAAATTTTGAGAAAAATCTCATATTAATGCAAAATGAAATGTGGAAAATATGTATGGTACTGTTACCTTGTTGCTCTGTTAGTTTAGAGGAGGCCTACTGAAACTGTATCTTCTTTTCAAATATCAGGAGGTAAAATGTCTATGTGTTGCAGCGAAACTAAAACATAGATGTCTAATGCACATTAATACAAATTAAACTGAGCTAAAACATTCACCACAGAAACAAATATATCTGATAGATGACTTATCAGATGTCTTGATTATTAGAGCAGTTTTGAATCTGTGTCTAAATCTATACATATGTATTAGTAACTCCATTTCTGACTGGCAGAATTTAATTACTTTATTTATGCTTACTGACATGTTGTAAATAATGGGAAGAACTTAGGAAAGACACTTCAGCATTATTTCTGACAGCTCCATGAAAGCAGAGCTCCATGTAAAGTAGTGATTAGTGGGTTATGTGAGCTAAAGCTCCTCTCCCCACACTCAAAGGGAAGGGTGGGGGAAAGCAAACATCCTGCACCATCTTCAAATCCATTTCCACGAGCTTAGAAGAGCACAGGGGCACAAGAGGGGGGGGGAACCCCAATATCCCATGCAGAGAAATCTACCCTGCCTTCCTAGGAGTGTCTCAGGAAAGCTTCAGCCCCACAGAGCATCAGGGCCCCATGAGCCAGGGGAAGGTGCTTTAACAGTATGGGATGGCAGAGAAAAGCATTTTGAGATTGTGCAGGATTTATTGTGGGAAGTTTTAGGAGCGAACCAAGGGCAGAGAAAGAGAGGTATCTAGGTGGTTTTGGTATGAACAAGGACAGGAATACACAAAGGTAAAGGGTTAATACAGGCTAGCCCTCATCAGCACACCCTGCACTAGATCAGTGGTGACTGTCTTTTCATTAAACTTCCTTTCTAAATGTTGTCCTGAGTAAAGGAGCTCTTTCTGCTGGTGCTTGTTTATGTTTAGGTCTGAGTGCCAGAGCTGGAGTGCAATCCCCATCACAGGATTTGTGTTTGGGGCCCCAGCAGCTGGAGATGTCAGGGTGTGTGCATCACAGTGGGATCACTTCCAAATATCCAGAGCACAGGGAAGTGACCCAGGAGCTAGGAGGATGAATGTCACTCACAGGGAGACAGGAGTTCAGCACTAGCCAGACCAGGGCTTGTTCAGAAAAACTGAGGGCACTGGGGCTTGAAGAATCTGCTCTGACTCGTTTGTACATGAGCGTTTGCCTCTGAGAGTGAGACAATTGAAAAGAGCAAGGATCCAGGGAAACACCAACAAGGTAATCATCGTGCATGTTGCACACACACACTGTACATACATAAAAATATATTTCCTGCTAATAAACCTTTATTCTAATTAGCCAGAGAGGGGCCAGGATGAGGCTTTTAGTGTTATTGAATATTTGTGTGAGTGCTTAGTGTTTTCTGTCTGGGTTGGCCTGTATGGCCAGGCAGCTGCACACATGCAGGTGTACAACGTGTGCCTGCATGTCAGTCATTGGAAAAAAACTAAGCATCACTCCTGGCTGGATCTGGGGAAACAGAGATGCAGCAGCCTTGGCTCTTTCAGGCTGTGGGATTCATCAGCCTCTACCAGTGATAAAGGCAAAAATTTGGGAAGCACAAAGATGGGAGGACATATAATCTTTAAAATTTTATAGTACCTCAGAATAAATCAAAGCATATCTACTTGTAAAAAATTCAGCTCTGACGTTAGGATTTTGGAAAAAATGTGACAGACATGGAAAAGGAAATACAAATAGAGAAACTGGCTATCTGATGGAAAGACTTAAATAGGAGAAAAGTTAAAATCTATGACATTCAGACACAGCTAGAAAATAATTAGAAGAAGCTCATAAAGGTAGAAAAGTAAGGTTGGTTTTGCCTATGTAATTTCTTAATTTAAAAAAGGGGATATTAATTCAAACTGCAGCCATTTCTAAGAGCTATAAATGAAAGTGCTTTGTTACCATGTGCATAATTTAGCAATGGTACTCATTATCAAAAGTTAATAGTCAACACAAGGCAGATGGCTGAAGATGCATATTAACTCAGTAAAATACTAGAAAGATTCAATTTGATATGAAGATGGAGAATAATCACAACCGTGAATATTAAGTAGGATAAAATAATTGGAATTCAAGCCTTTATACCTCAGGGCATAAACCAATGACTAATTAAATATGATACAAAGAGAATGTCCTTCTAAGCACATTTTTCTGTAATTGTTGATAGCATTTCTTGCAACTGGTACTCTCTGCTGATGCAGGCAGAACACTATAATTCAGTGATCCAGAGAGCATATTCAATATGTTTTTTTAGGATCTGTTTTAACTTATCCAGCATTTATTTATTTATTTATTTATTTGAATTACTTTAGCACTAGACAGCTGTGACAACTCTCTCTACAAAAAAAACGCAGGCCACTGAGCTTTTAAGAAGTGTAGAACAGTTCTAATTTTTATTGCCAGTTTTGTCAATGCTGATGTTTCAAGCAGTGGGCACTTCACAGTTAACTTATTTTTCCACTAATATATGTTTTGCCATTGTAGAGAACATTGCGAGAGCAGATAGTTGTAGATAATTATGCAGCTTCTTTGCCTAATTATATTTCTCATCAGCAGACTAAACTCAGTAAATAACAAATAGGAGTTCTTTAAAACGTGACATGGATCATATATCAAAGGTAGATAATTTGTAGTGTTGTTTGCCTCTTAAAGATAATACTAATCATAGTTTAAAAGGCCTTATCTTCTCTCAACTGAGAGGATTTGTTTTTTCTTAAATTTAAGTCTTTGTTCTGTATGTTTTATCATGGTGAAGTGTACAGAAATGAATATGTCATTTCAGCATTTGCTACTATACAGCAGATAACCAATTTTTTTCAAGTTGCAAAAAAGTCCAGGAATTATAGTATTTTTCAAAGCATTTAAAATGGCATCTACATGTCTTTTTAATGAGCATTGTTCTCTTTTAGTTTGTTGTACATTTATTGCTATCATGTGAATGTATACAAGTGTTTCTTCTTTTTTGATTTAAGCCTTCAGATGTGGAAGTTACATGTCTCCATGAAGTTTTCTTCATTTAATGTTTTAGACAGAAAAATCTATTCACTTGCTAAAATGCTGTGGTGTCGATTTTAAAAACTTTCTAATTATTTTAAATTATTACACAGATTTTGGAAGCTCAAGGAAACCAGAAAGGGAAAAATTAACATTTCAGCTCAAGGCTGTGAATTCTATTTTGCTAACTTTTGACAGAGATCAACAATTGACCTCTATGGTTTAAGCTTTGGTTACAAATGCACTTCCTGACAAATAATTTCTAACTACAGTGCTGCCTATTCTTCCATATGGTTGACAAAACAAAAAGATATACAGGACCTGAATTTCTTACCCAGCCTTGGAGAATAGGAGGTGTCCCCATAGGGTCAAGAAATCAGACAAAAATCCCAAGGTTTGCCCTGTTCTCTTTGTAGCTTTATTCTTCATTGTACCAGTTCCATGCGCACAGATTTAGTGCCTGTGTAAATTGCTGTAATTATACCTCTGGAGACTGAAGTCCTTTTACATGGTCACAAAGAAAACAAAGTGCAAGTGGCAAATACTTCTCCCTTTGGCACACTCCAACCTTGACCTTAAAATACACAACTCTAGAAGTGATAAAATGCCATTCCCTATTCTCCTCTGAGGTGTTGCTGCTTGACTGCAATTTATAGGAAGGATGCAAATCAGCTCACTTTAGCAGAAGACATAATCCTGCAAGATTACAAAAGAGACAGAAATAGTAAGTTGTTTTGAAAAAGGAAGAATTATGTCCAGACAGGAATTCCAGACAATTCAGTTCACAGAAGAGTCCTAAAAATTCTTTTTACTCAAATACAGGGTGTAAGTAATCAATGTCCTAATGTTCTATGAAGTACTTATATAGCTTAAAAATATTTTATTTGTCTGCAATTGAAATATTCAGAAAGATTTCACACAAGTCCCTGACACTGAATCTCAAACAAAAAGGATCAGCACATTTCACTCATAGAATGTTAACTGTGTTACCCCTAGAGCAGAGTAACAATTCAAATGGTCCAAAAAGGTCCTCCCACAGCATCCATATCTGGATAAGATGTGGCAAATGCAAGCAAATATCTCCTTGAAATGGCACATATATGTTTCCCTTCCTTTATAAAAGGAATGATTCCACTCCTATTCATGGTGTTTTAAAAATTCACTGTATGAAGAAATAGCCCTTTTCAGAACTACAAACAGAAGTATTTTCAACTCAAACCAAATGAAGAAAAAAATCTGTTGTAAAATCAGAATTTTACACTCAAAAAGAATAATTTTTCAGTAGTTATGAGTATTCATATATTCATTATGTTTATATTTTCATTCACTGAGGGATTCATCCTATCCAGCAGCATCTCTCAAATTTGAGAACTCTCTTATATTTTGCAGCTAACTAGTAATATCTAATTTGAATTTTCCCCTTGTCAAAACTATATAATAAGCACTGTAAAGAATTTGAATCTTTATTTCTCATTTGCAGTTTTCAGGGATCTTCACTGATTTACCAAAGTTCTCAGAATGTAGGAATCCATTAAGAAGAATTAAAGGTATTTAAATGTTTAAGAATATACAAGTGCTTATCCTCAAATATTTTAATATAGAGTAATATTGCCTTCCATTAGCAGTTTGTTTATATGGCTGTGACTATAAGAAAAAATAGCTGAGCAATGGATTTTAGAGGTACATAATGCTTCCATTACTGGATTTCCTGAGGATGTTGTTTGGATTTGATGTCTCTGTAGAGACAGTAAAAGACCAACCAAAACTCTAAAGACTCTGAGACTAAACTATTTTCATGTTACTTTTCCCCCATGACAGTTTATTACAGAAGGTAAGGTTTGAGTAAATGTCAAAATATGCTGCTTATACAGGCCAGCATAAATATCCTACTTTGTTCCTGTAACACAGTGAACATTATGTTTAAGATATAATGCACTTTGAACAATAGACCATGGTCAAAGTTCACACTTCAGTTTTGGCCTCAGTAAAACTGGTGTTGCAGTACAAACTGGATGAGCATTGGAGCTAATCTATCATGGCTCTGATCTGCAGTAAGTAAAATAAATCTACAAGTCTAGGGTGAAGAAGCAGTATTGCATTACCTTGCACAACCCTTGAGGATATTGAATTGGACAGGACATCACAGCTCAGCAGATATTGTTCCCCATCATGTCACAAAAACCTGTGCAGAAAAACAGCAAATTTCATGTTAAAATCAATTGCTTCTAAGCTTTTCTACTTCTTTTTACAGTGGTAATTAAAGATTAGTAATACTTTACTCTGTATTTATTGTTGATCAGTCTGTGTCATTTGTTTTCATACGTGTGACTCTTTTATTTCTCTCTCTTTACAATGTCCAGATATATGGGCCTTAAAATTCTTATGGGAAAAGAGTGATCATTTTTATTTCAGTCTTCACTGAAGATTCAGCAGAACAAGCCCTTTTAACATGTTCTAAGGAGAGATGCTTTCAGCTGCATCACTCTATCTGGTGCGTCTATACTTCAATAGTTCTTTCTTCAACTTGGCTGATCAGATCTGTGTACAGTAGTTTGATAAGGTATCTCTATCTCTTTCTGTAAATTATTCATTATATATAATAAGAATACTTGGAAAAATGTCCCTTGGAATATTTTGAATACCCCAAAAACCACTTTTGTGATAGGTTTTGATAGCAGCATCAAACTGCTACACTCTTTTTCATATTCTATTTTTTAATATAATACTATATTCAAAAGATAACTTATACAAATAATTCTTAGTATAACAGGCCTAATATCCAACTCCTTTTGGTTATCATAAACAAGGCATTCTATTATTCCTGTTCAGCTGATTTTTTTCCCTTCTCTTCTGCACTATCTGTCCTGTCTACTTTTGCTGGTCATTCCCTCAAGTAACTCAATGTCTCTCACTTTGTTGTGTTCCACATGGATGAGATCGACCATATTTCCATTATCTAGTCAAGTCACTTGTGCCATAAAACTGTCCAATTGGTTAATAAAGATAGCTTATATTTATCATTTCACTCTAATTAGTCCTTTTATTTTTAAGTGTTGAGGGTTCTATAATGCTTCCATCTGACACGGTCCTTTTTTACTGTTCAGAAAAGAAGGTTAATGGCAACAATACACAGGACAGAACCCAAAGATAGTATGAAACCTGCCAAAAAGTGATTTTTCTTGGGTTTGTGGGGTTTTTTTCTCTTCTTTTTTAAAAAATAATTTTAGCAACATTTTTGTAGCTTATCTTTTCATGTAGGGAGCTACTGGACTGAATCTCAGAATATGTGCAAAAAAAAAAGAAGGCAATGGCAGGAAAGTAAGAGTCTTTACAGTGAGAGTGGCAGAAAGAGATAAGCTTCATGAGAACATGTCTAGATGAGCAAATGTGAGATAGTCTGTGGGTATGTCAGCAGCAAAGAGGATGTGATAAATATATAAAGCAGACGAAAGAAGAAAAAAAATGAAGGGAATAGGTAAAAGACTGGGGAAATAAAAAATTCAGAACTTGGAAAAAGAATACAAAACTTCCTTTTTTAATTAATAAAGATATGGAACAAGGAATTTAAAAAATAGGAAAATATTTTGATATGAGACAGACAACAAAAATTACAATATAAGGTAACAGGAAAGGAAGAATAAAATAGAGATACACATAGGAAATAATAAAACCCCCAGAACTGAGAAGTTCACTTACTGAAATGTAATGCTTAACAAGATAAATGAACACAGGTTGGGTAATACACAAATGAAAAATCTTGAGCAACTCGCAAAAGTCAGTAACGTTTCAGTGTGTGTTAAATAAGATTAGCAGGGTGTCCAAGCAGTTCTGGTAAATTAAGGAGAGCTGTTGACCACTCAGAAAGACTTTTCCCAAGTGATTCGTGGCTGCAAGCACAGCCAAGGACACTGTCAATGTGCCTATTTGATAATGAATTCAGCAGCAAAGGAAGACACTTGGCAGCTTACTGGATGGGGCTTTATAGCTGTAGCACTGGCCATTTTTTAGAGCCATTTCTTAATCAGCAAAGGAAACTATAGATCCCTGAAAACAACCACAATATTAACCACTTGCTTGTTTTGAAGAGAATACAATTTCTGGCAGCCAGAACTGTAATATATGTGTTCCACCATGATATGGTGTGAAAGGAAACCTTGCATTGCCCTTCCACACTGAAAGGTTCACATTCTGTGGGTAAATGGCCCTCCTAGAGAATAGCAAGGAGACTAAAGTAAATCTCATCAAGCACATGCTACCATTCCTGGTTGTTGTTTGGGTTCAGGCTTCACTTTGGCACTGACACATGCTCTAATTCAGAGAGAAGTTAAAATGACCTGCAAATACTGGCATTGACTTTTCCATGACTTGAAGCTGTATACCATTTTAGAAGCATATGTCCTGAAAGTGCAAATTCACTAGAATAGAAGCAGGGGAGGAAGGGGGAAAAGATGGTATTAAAATAAAACTTATTCAGTATTAAATCTGTGTGTCTAAAATTCATGAGCTGCTTAGAAGTGCAGACATTTCAAGAGAAAAAACTTTCAGCGATTGCATATAACTTTGATGTCTTTTAATATAATTATAAGTATGCTATGACAATATCTGCTTTCCCGGAATACGTATGCATGTAGCCTGAACAATAGCATTTAAAGAAACACATTTATGGAAAAAAAAAAAAAAAGAGAGAAAATCCTATGATTTTCTAATGAATTGAAACACTGAGACATCAGCATTTTACTTATTTCAAAGGAAGGTAAAGTCATAATATTATATAAAAGCAATCTTAGGATACTGGCCCTGCTTTAAGATCACAAGGGAAAAAATAAATCATTTCTGTTTAACATAGCCTATGATTCAACTAAATTTCACTTTTGTTTTGAGATAGGACAATTCATTACATAGGAAGTCAGAGGAAAGCTTTTGATTATTACAGTTCATAGAAAATACTTTCTGGGAAAATATTTTAAGTATTTTCGACTTGCTGAAGTTTATACACTGAGAAATATTAATCTCTGTGGAGTAAAAGTCACATTCAAAGCTGACTGCAATCAAAGGGGATTTGTGTCTGTGTGTATATATCTACAGCAGGATTTCAAATGACATCAGAAAATGTGGTTTAGAATCCAAATTGGCAGGCTTTTTCAAAATACTCTAAATTATTCAAATAAATTTCCCATTGCCTGTATATGCCCAACTCTACCACAGAAGGTAAACATATCCAAGATTCTTAAGTCAGGTCAGGTTTGGGAGCAAAGGTATTTCAGTGAGAGCATCTCCTGTAGAGACCATCACCTGGTTCTGGCTACCACCCCATGTATTGAAGAAACTGACTGATGATGAGCATTTTACTCTTTGGAAAATTAACAACCACTGTTTTTCCATTGGTACACTTATCCTCTGGTGTGGGACCAAAAACATACAGCCTGGAACAAGTGGATAATGGTGCAGATAATGAAAGCCAAACTCATGGGCTGTGCTTAATTTCAATCAGTCTTCAGAGAAGAATTAATTTATCGTGCTGTGTAAATGAACAAAGTCAGGCTTGTAATCTGTATTATAAAAAGTGAAGTCCCTTTTTCATGTATACTTATTGAATGACACTTAGTGGATATCTACATTTCTATTCACATGAGAAATATAGGCTTTTTTTCACTTTTCTCAGATATAGCAATTTTACTAGCTATAAATAACTTAGAAGAGTCAGGCAAGTATCGGCTGAGTTTTAAGAAAGGCTAACAGGCTCTTTGTCATAAGTGTTGGAAAACCTAAAAATGCAGGGGCTATTTTGTTTGGTTTGGGGGCTTTTGGTTTTTTTTTATTCTTATTATTATTTATCTCAAAGATTTTGGTAGGGAATGATCTTATCTGCAAGGGACAAGAATAGGACAAAATTATTCCATCATGACAGAAAATTAGTACAAAAACTTAGATCATTCCTATATTTGTAAAAGTGATCCTGACTCCTTAGTCTTGTTGGTGAATAATTACTACAGAGTTATCTCACTGACAACATTCGTATAATGCATCTGCAGTGTAAAGTGGGGATTCTTGATTTGGCACCAACTCAAAAATATCAGCAAGAAGTTATTTTTCTCCTGAAAAACATGGTTCATCTTACTGAAGGAATCAAAAAGAAACCCTACTTTTGGGCTGTTCAACCAGTTAATTAAATTTTTTTTTTCATTTTTATTGTATCTAAAGTCAGACATGGAGACACAAACACTCTTCACTTGTAGGCAGACAAAAAAGTCAATAAAAAAATAATAATTTCTGTTTGCCCAGGAACCAAATGAACTCTATAGTAACAAAAATATAAGAAAAGTCCAGGCAAATATAACACAAATCCATAGAAATTAGGACACCCAAAGTGTATATTTCTTTAACTTACTAGGTTTGGGTTGCATAGTATGAGCTTCCTACTTTAATCAAGTTTGATATTTGTAATTATAGCTCATATATTTCTCTTAACATTTAACAAATAATGGAAAGGATTATACATTAAAAACTGCAATAGTGTTAATAGTTTTATTACTTTTATTATGGACTTTAAATTTAATACTTTTAAAAACTGTTCTAATTGTCTTTTCAAATGTAAACTTTTGCATTAACAGAACAATTTATACAAGTGTCAAGAAAAATAATGGTTAATTATAAAGCAAGATTGATGATATCCACCTAAAATGTTAACATTTCTGGTAATAAACTCACTTTTTCTATTAAATAGAACTTCTTCTACATCTAAGAGGTCAAGAAAAGTACAATTAAAATATGACTGTTCTTTGCTACTTTATAGTGTCTTTAATCATTCATTCATTAACTTGTCCAGAGTGTTCATTTTTATACAGTAGGAATATAAAATGTGATTTCTGACAGAATCCTGATTCATAAAATACTGCCGATTTCAATGTAGAAATCCTTTTGTGTATGTTTCTATAAAGTTTGTCCTTGGATCTGGATCAACAAATCATACTGTTAGAAGCAGAGGAGACATTCTCATTATGACATTATCATATTTAATTCAGTTTATTCATAAAAGTATTTCCCCATGTTCTTGTGGAACCTTCTCACTAACTTCTTAATTGACAGCAGTGGAGTCATACCACATTTTATTGGATTATGTTACATCAGAAAGTGGCCCTGTGATTAAATGAATTGTGACTACCACATTTCAGCTCCTTTCCTACTCCCTGACTCTTGCCAAGAAGGCCCATGCCAACATTCTCAAAAATAATCTCTTCCTTACAACTTGTAAAGCTATTTACAGCCCTGAAGTGTTAGCAGAGGACTCCCGCTGAAGCACTTGCACCTCACACATGCAGGTTAATAGCCTAAACTGTTAGCTGGCCATTCTTCCTGGAGAATTACAGCTACAATAAACTTTTGAGCATTGGTTTGTAAGCCAGCAATTACAGTCTGTCATCAAGATCTGCTTTTACACATGGTCTATTATCTACTTTAATTTAATTTTATGTTAACTGAATTAAATTTGGTTTGGCACATGTGAAAGTCACAAGCCTAGAAAACAGGGCTTCTGTCATCATCACCCACAGGATCTCTGCAGCAAAAACTTCGCAGCTTCAGTTTTTTTCTTAAATATTTCAGAAGCAATGATAAGTTATTAAAAATTTTCCAGGTTTTTAGCTAATATAATCGATGAGATAATCAACTATTTTAATTAAATTGCATTATTTAGATATATATTTATTTTTTTTTTACTACCAATAGCTTATTGTAATTCATATATCCACTGTAATCTTAGTCTGAAATTTAGTAATAGTCTTATACTTTCAATATTGGCCACCTTCTGTGTGTTTTGGTATGAAGTCTTCCTTTTCACATATCTGCTTTCACAAATATCCCTGAGCTGAAATCAGTTTTACTGTAGAAACCAAAGTCTAGTATCTGTTTGGCTACCTATAGCTATAGTTCTTTAATTTTTCAAGAAATTGGGTTCAGAGGTATTACAGAGAGGCTTTGAATTTGGAATTTTATTTATAAGCTACTGTTTTCCCTTTAGATTCAATATTTTATGAGACAATTTTTCTTAATATTTTGAGGCACCAGCTCTGGTCTGAGCAAGGACACCTTGGTGAAGTCATGGAGTTGCATCTATTACTGGTAGGGCGAACATGTGGCACTTTATGGTGCACTTCATGGCTTCTGATGACAGCATATTTCATTCTGATGTGACCTGGAGAGAAATAAACAGTGCAGTAAGTACCATGGCAGAGTAGAGAAATAGGAAATACTGAAATTTATGTATTATTTCAGCAGAAGTCAAACCCTTACTTATCCTAACTCAGAAATTATACAAATAATCAGCCTTATTTCCAAAAGTAAGTTTAAATACAAGTCAGAGGACGCATTACGTGAACCCCTAGAAGGTCAGTAACACAAACATACAATAATTCTAACACAACAGTGGGAGAATTTTAAAGAAAATTTTCTTCAGAAAACCTGATAGTTGAGTTTCTTCTCAGTTGACTGTGTGTAGGAGGCATCTCCTGCTGATTCACCCAGTACAATTCACTCAGTACAAACAGTACCTTTTGTGTGGACACAGCCTCAGTGTGTCTAGAATTTTCAGAAGGGGATCCAGCCTCCTGGAGCTTCACCCAGCAACCACATAGAGCTGATAATGATTGCATGACAACAAGAACTACCATTTCATTCCATTATTTTTTTTTGCTCTGAGTACTGGGAATTGCCAGACTTTTCACTACTCACTTTTTACAATATTTTACTTTCAGATCCCATAAAATTCCTGTTCTTTCTCATGCTTTTCAATCTTTTTATTAAACATATAGTAAAGAGTAGTAAAAAAAAATAGAGTAGTAAAATTCTTCAGGTTGGCTCATGTTGGTATTTTCTCATTAAAAAGATAGCTGGACTAAGTATAAGGATAAACATGCTCTGATGCAGATCACCCACAGGTCACAAGGAAAACCTCCCACGGAGTACTGCCTCCTCCTTTGACTATTGCATTCCCTCTGCTTTTCTCACTGTTTTTGTTTCCTCTTCCTCTGCCCATGTGGTGTTTTCTGCCTCTGCTTAAATACATTTTCCCCAAGGCACCACTACCAGTTCTGATGAACTCAGCAGTGCCCTGCACTGGGTTTGCTGAAGCCAAGTGGAATTGGATGTGTCCAGCAAGGGAACAGCCTCAGCCTCTTCTCACAGAGGCCAGCAAAATGGGTATATCTGGAAAAAAGACACTGGAAAGGGGATATGTCAGTAGAACAAGTACTTGTTAGAGGCAGTATCATTCTTTTCAGCCTTCTTATAACTGAAACTCTCGGTAAAATTTCTTGATAGGAAGGAACCAGAATTAAAATTTATATTCAATGTTTTCTCTCAATTCTGTCAGAAAGCAAAGAAAATGGGTGACTTCCTTCCCAGCTTGCTATTCAATCTGGTATAGAACCTTACTGAAAGGCACTGAAGAAACAGAATCTCCATATTAGTTGTGTGCTCAAGAAAGGGAGAGGCAAGATCTGGAGCACTTAACTTTGCTGAAAGCCCAGACACCAACAGCCTAACAAGTGAGCCGTAAAGTGTAAGTGGGAGGAGGTAAGGATAGGAGACAAAGTTATAATTGATGTGATACGTGTTTTCTCACTCTTGCTCTAAAAAGCAAGGAAATACAGCAAAATCTATATCAGGTTATAGCATAGAGTAAAAGTCATTCCTCAGCACAAGGAAACAATTCCACTCATAATTGTAAAGGCCATAGCCAAGCTGACGAGGTTTGGCATTTGGGAGCACTATAAATGGCTATTAAAATATGTGTGTCATTCAAATTGCCATGACAGGGCAGAGAGAGAACATTATAAGGTCAGGTCGTGCCAATTTTTAGGGTAGACTTAAGTCCAGCAAGCCAATCAATCATCCAATACATTTCAGATTTTAACTAAACTAAGCCTGAAATAGAGATATACATTTATATCAGAGAAAAATGAATTAACAAGTCTGGAAAAAGATTTAGAAACAAATAAAAAAAAGAAGATTACCCATTTTGTCTCCAAAATAATGCCAATGTACTACAATAATAGTAGCTTTTGGAAATTCGTGTCTAAATACATTTTCACTGCGTAAATAATAAATAACAAACTCTTTCTAAAGGAATATTTAATTTATTTTACATTTCTCATTTATTCTATGTTATATTGGATAAGAACTACTTTGGGTACACACTTTCTCAGATTAAGTATTTAAAAAGACAGAACTTTGGAGAGGTGTAATTATCAAAAAGGAAGAAAAAATCATGGAAAATTAAGAGATAATCTTATATAACATCTTGGTCTTCTCATTAGTATTTAAATTATACTTACATTATCCACTGTAATGCAATTGTTACTGAAGATCACATTTTCAGGCTTTACTAATATCATTTTTACTCATTTTACTGTACAAAAATATGAAAAAATTGTTTTAAGATTTTGTTTCTTAGATCTTATCTCTTTTTGTGTTGCATTTAATGTTGCCAGAGGCTGTTTTAACGCACAAAAAGAACACCCAAAAACTAACAAAAATCCTCCCCAATCTTTCTACTCATAACATTTCATTATTTTTGACTCAAAAAACTAGCAGCAATAGAGAAGACAAAGGGATTTCTGAAACTGATAAGAATTTTGCACAGCTGTGTAGCTGAATGAAAATACATGGTTGAGTGAAAATACAAGGTCTGTAGAGTTATGGTAAGGGTTGGTTCTCTGGCATATTTCCTAAATGAAGAACATCAACAGCTAGCAGAAGAACTTAATAGCTCACAGAAGACCTTCAAAGTAGAGTTCATCTTTTGAAAAACAGCAAATTGAAGCTTGAATATTATGAGAGAATATAATGGGTTTTTTCCAATTCTAAAGAAATCTAGAAAAGTAAGTAAAAATAGGTCCATGAAATTACGTCCAGAGAAATTCAAAAGGTATAAAATACTTGTGAATGTGTTAAAAGGCATGTTTTGAAAGCCTTGGACACTCCCAAATCCCAAAAAATGTGCTTTCAGATGCCTCTCCCAAAGGAAAACAATGATTTTATGTATTTGTAATATGATTTATTATTTTCTTTTCCATTTAGTGTGCATGAATTGAGTTAGTCACGAGAACACAGTACCTCTGTCGAGTATATTTTCTTGAATTTTGTTATTATTATGAATATTATTTTTGTATCCACTTCTTTTACCAAAATCCATATAAGCAGATAAATAACCTATTTTTCTTGTATTCATTCCTAACTCTTTATTATGGTATTACTCATGTCAGTACACATACTTAAAAGCCTAGGTTGGAAAAGTTAAAATACTCAAGTTATTATTGTATAAATAATATAAATGGTCTCTTGTTATACTTGTATGGGGTATTAAAATAATTTTCTATCTGAAACAAAATCTGTTTTTTTTTCACAGAATGAACAGAGAATACTCTGGGAGGCCTGGAAAACAATAACTTCAATGTAGTTTGTTGTCACAACGTTTAATATTATGCACAGATTAACACTTAAAACCAAAAAGATATGTTTATCATTGACATTTTCAGAGAAGAGAGTTACAGCAAATAGAAGAACACAATATACCTTTGAAAGAAGACAATCTTCTTTTTAAAAGTCTGCATACATTCAAAGAGTAATCTACTGTTGAATATCCCATTTTACTGTGTTGTGGCATAGAGGAAGCTGCCAAAAACTCTAGCCAAAATTAAAAAGAAAAATGGAAATATTCACAGCATTAAAATTAAAAAGGAAATAAACACATAAACACCAATACAATTCAATACAGTATACTAAGATATCAACACATACTATTTGTCCTGAATATTACACAAAACTGAAAACACTTTTGTGTGTTGGAGAAAAAGAATCTCTGAATTGTATCTTTTCAGCTTCATGTCTTGGCTGTTCTTTTGTAGCATTGTCAGATTGCAAAAGTGAACAAAGTATATTAAGCAGAATGAAGAAATGCATTATGTCTGAAAACTATGTTAGAGAATGTAAAGTATAGCTATCCTATTAATCCAGATGTTCAAGCAGTTCAGTTTGTCTTCTGTTTAAAAGAATATGAGATCAATGAGAACAAAGACAGAACCAAGGACTTCTCGTGAGAAAGACTAATGAAACATCAATCAGACTCAGACATTAATTAATTGATTAACCATTTGAACTTTTAAAATCGTTATACACGACCAAATAACTGAATCTCTAGCCTTTGTTATATAGTTCTTTAATAAATTATTTAATTACACACATGGGGAAAGAAATTATCTGATCACACGCTGAAGTCAAATAAGCAGCTCACAAACAAGCATATTTACAGTGAAAAAGTGTGTCCTGATGTTCAGATGGAACCTCTGAACATCTTGAGAATGGAATGGAATGGAATGGAATGGAATGGAATGGAATGGAATGGAATGGAATGGAATGGAATGGTTGGAGCTTATTGCCTCTGGTCCTATCACTGAGCACCACTGACAAGAGATTGGTTCTGCTTTCTTTACACCCTCCCTGCAGAAATACACAAATAGGATCCCTCTGAGCCTTCTCTTCTCTGGGTAAAACTGTCCCAGCTCCCTCAGCCTTTTTCACAGGAGAGATGGCCTAGTCCTGTCATCGTCTTTGTGGCCTAGACATGCTGGACTGTCTCCATTGACATCTGCTCCTGCAGCCCATATATGAACAGCTTCTCTGTGAAGATCTTATGGAAGACAGTCTCAAAGGCCTGACTGAAGTCCAGATAGAAAATATCCCCTCATACCACTTTTAATTTAGTGGTGGGCCGACTTTGGTTTTCTGCCAGAAATCCGAACTTCTGTTTCTCACTCCCCTTCCTCAAGAGGACAGGAAAAAATAAGATTTAAAAGCCAACTCTTTGAGATAAAGGTAGTTTAATAAGAAAAATAGGTCATTTATGCAAACAAAGGCAAGATGAAAGAGCCAACATAAAAAACCAGATTTACGAATGTTTCAGAACTTTGTAGAGATTTCATTTCATTCCCACAGCATCTAATCATTAATTGAAGGACAATAGCATCTGTGACTCTCTGACAATGAGATAAAACTATATACCACCAGCAAACACAGAGGTATAACATTTTCTGGAGGTATCACACTTAACATCATGTGTTTGCAATGTTACCTACTTAGCCTAGGCTCCATTTACTGTCAGCTGAAGGAAATAAAGATTTTTAGTCACAGTTTCTCAAAGGACCAAAGTCCTATTTTGTCCTAACATTTGGCAACTAGGTCATACTAAGATGCCAAACAATGACTTCATAAAAACTATCACTATTAGACAAAATACATGACTGATTTCAGGTATTATTAATGTGTGGAAAGAATTGCATTAAAGGCTTTCAACTAGATATCTTTACTGAAATTTGTTAGGTTTCTCCTTCAAAGGACAAAGGAAAGAAAGCCTTGTTGATCTTCTCCCTCTGAGTCCTGCTTTCCTGATGAAGACTGCTTTCAAGTTCTAAGATATAATTTTGTGTATGCTGTAACAAATGTGCTCCGGGGTATTTTTGGAAGAGGGATTTCCTGTCAAACACAAGAATTTTTTTTCATCTGTTAGGAGTAATAGCTACATGACAGAATATTGCCATTTACTATGAATCATTATTCATTCCTGGATTGTGGCTAGATCATCATAAATGAGGAAGATTCTAAAAGAGTTTTTTCTTTCCAAGACAAATGTTATTGTTTTGGTCTTCTACCCGATTACTGGTTGTTATAATAGCAAAGCTTCTGCTGCAGAATGCCTAATTACGTAATTTGCACAATTTTTATCATATGTTGTTCTTTATCAAGCGACAACAGCTACAGAGATTAATAAAGCTGTCAGCTATGAATAAATTCATAAGTGATTATTTCGATTTCTATTCTCAAGTGTTATGTATTAGGATATTGTCGTTTTTATTAAGGGAGGGAACTGAAATGGATAGATTGGGTAGAATTATCTCCTTAACATGAGGTAGCTTCAGATTTTGTTGAATAGTGTCCTCCCTAGAGACAAGTCAAGTAGAAGTAGAATTTTAACTAACAAGTCGACAAATCTCTGTTATTAGTATGGACTACATGGTTAGGTGGCAATAAGAAGCATCATGAAGTGTTAGAAGAAAAAGGAAGGAGAATTTACTATCAATTTTAAGTACATTTAAGCTAAATATTTGACAAATTTGCATCCTTACATTCTTGAATGATATAATTAAAATAGCAGCAGAATTCATTTAGTTATTAATATCATTTTAATAACAATAGATCTTTGATCAATTTAGTAAATATTACATTGTTTTGTCTTCCTTAACAAAAGCTGGAAAAGTAAAAATCTCTCATAAGAAATAATCAAGATCAAAAGTGTCTTGACCATAAACTCACTCTGCAGTATATCTTTGTCCCATTTTTTATAAAAACCTGTATTTGTGCATGCATGTTTGTAGATCAATAGGGGCAGGAGCTGATTAAAAAATGAACAAAAAGATAAGGGACTTTGGCTTGCTTGGCTTGCAATGCACATAAAGCTTCCTCCTTCTTTCTTTGCACCAACAGTTTCTTAGCCATAAGGAAATTGCCTGATATTAAAAATTAAATTTGTAATTTACCATTTACATCCAGAATATTTCCTTCTGCTCACTGATTGGATTATTAAGTGATTCAAACCATCCACATCAACTTTCTAATATATGAACTGATCAATTCTAACTGATGAAAATAGAAAACTCACTTTAATTTCATTCACATTTCTTGGGACTAAATAAGTTTGTACACATATTTTAAACTGAAACAAAGAATGTGACATAGCCACAGGTATTTTTCAAGCAAAAAGGAGTATTTATATTTAGTAAATGAAATGTTCTTTGTCCATAGTAGAATTGGAATGGAATTACACTGTTTCTGTGCAAGGTCATGAAAATGGTGTGCAGAACATCATTATGTCTAGAGAAATCCAAAGACAAGTTTTGTTTCAGGACTTACTCGAAATGAAGGAATTTCTCCAATTCACTCTGGAACTTTTCAGTGATCACACTCTTTTTGTTTTACTGTTCAACAGTCCAGCTTTCTATTAGATGGTGGTCATCTCTCTATTGTACCCATTCCATTCAAACACATTAGCTGTATCTACATTGCCATAAAGAGGAGTCTGAAGGTCAGGTTTTCCATGTCTACTCAGAGCTGGACATTGGGTAAACTGCACAGTACCTGAAAAGGGAGCAAAAGGTAGACACCTCAAGGATTTATTCACTTCAAACATGTTTCACACACATACAGTCTTCAGTATGATCAAATCCAGCCTATTATGTTTGTGTATCCCATCTGCTCTTATGTCTAGGTAACAGATAAATGCAATGATTTGGAAATGCTTCTTAAAAGGTTGCTAGTGCTGTTACACAGTCACCGAAGCTGTCTAGAGTCAAGTGTAAAAAAGTCAAGAATTCTCTTATTCTCTCTGAAAGTAGAAAATATTCTTTGCAAAGAGTTATTCAGCATCTGTGTGTCACGTATTTGAAGTCGTGTTGTGGATTTAAGATTCCTATGCCCCTATGCCATTGGTTCCCATTTTCTTTCAGCTGATAGATCAAAAAAAGAGATCCTAGATTTGGGGCACCTGTTGAATTTATTTCATTAAGTCCTTAAGGCAGTCATACTCACTAGAACCGACAATTACTGTCTTTCCTATATATATGTTGTGGGGATGGGAATATGGAAACTTTAAAAATAGATTAAAATATATAGCTAAAAATTAATAGGAAAGGATGTTAATCATTAAGTTTCAATGAATAAGATCCTCACTATATCAAAATATTTTCAGTCATTGAGCTTAACAATGACATAGTAGAATCTTAAAATCAGAAAGCAATGCTCTAACTTGTATTTTAAATCCCAATCTGACTTGAACTTTCTGATCAGCAACTCATGCTGAGTAACATACTTAAGAATTGAGATTAAAAAAGCACCTTGTTCTTTTTAGATTATGCATGATAAAATGAAAGGAAGATATTATAATCTATTCTAACTTTTTTATAGCAGACAAATTACGCACCGATTTCTATACCAATCTTACAATTTCTGTGTATAACATAATGTATCTCTTTAAATGCCATCCAGTGTTGATTTAAAGGCTGAGTATACCACATTTCTAATTTCTACCACAGGTTAGTTATCCTCATTATTAAAACGTGCATTATTTAAAATCTGAATTTAACTAGTACAAGCTTCCAAACACCAGCTCTCATAATACAGCATGCTTTGCAGATGAAATGTATTTTGCACTTGATAATTAATACTATCAGCGGATATTTAAAATGGACCTTGTTATTACCCTGTTCAAACAAGGAATTTAGACTTTTGGCAGGTTTTTTTTGTTGTTTTGTTTGTTTGTTTGTTTGTTTGTTTGTTTTAACATCAGTCACAATATTTTCCTACAGAATTTTATTTAAAAATAAGAAACATTTAAGCTTAAAATTGTTGTGGTTTAAAATTGGCTGCAAATTATGCCCCAAGTGGGTGCTTCCCTTCTTCCCCACCCCGTCTGGTGAGAAAGGGACTAAAAGGCAGAAGTTGGGATAACAATTCACTAGAAAAACTGAAATGAGATAAGGAAAAACAGTGATAGCAACAATACTAATAAAAGCTGTGTATAAAAAAA
The DNA here is from genome assembly GCA_013398595.1 of Tychaedon coryphoeus. Classification (NCBI taxonomy): domain Eukaryota; kingdom Metazoa; phylum Chordata; class Aves; order Passeriformes; family Muscicapidae; genus Tychaedon; species Tychaedon coryphoeus. The sequence goes on along the minus strand of WBND01000221.1, from coordinate 374,390 downwards.
CCACTAAGATTTCAGGTTCTTTTGATAATTGTAAGGAAGCCTTTCTTGTTATCTCTCTATATTTAGACGTCACAGACAATATGTTAGATTTCCTTAGCATATGACAGGAAAATCACATTGTCTTTAAACAGGAGAACTCATAAGTTTTAAGTTTATAAATGTTGTCATTTAGACTGAAAGTAGCATATATTTGTTTAATGGCACATGCTAGGTGTTTAGGGAATAAGTAAAGATCCAACATGGAGAAAGGAAGAAGTGTTTTTGTTTGCAAACTCCCTTAAATCTTTTCTCCCTCCTGTCCTTCTCCTTTTATAGAGGCAACCATAACTTGCCTTTATATGAACCTCACTGAAATTCGAAAACTTCCACTTCTACCCAATTTTTCCTGAAGTGCTTAGGGTAACTAATGAAACAAAGAAAAAAGTTGGTAATGTAAACATTTATTTTAATAAATAATGCTACACTTTGAAAATTATCACAGTTGTGATATATATGCAAACATAACTATCTATTCTTCTGTTCTTTACTAATGTTGATAGGAAAGATCCTTGACTGTGCTGTCCTAGCTACTGGAAAATACAAAGCCAAAGATCATTGAGTTGATGTGTCTGAAGATCCTGAGTGAGCAAACACCAAGGAATGTTGTAACTTGTTGCAAGATTTGCTTTGTTACTTGCCTTTGTCACCATTAGAAAGTTAGAACATTCACATTTAAAAGCTAAAGCCTAAGGTGTGAGAAATGTCATTCTGTCAAGCTCTGGAAAATGCAGCAGCTTGATTGTAATGCAGTTCCTTTTAAAGCTTTGAAAAACCAGGTGCTCAAAGTATCAATACACACTAACTATTAACTCAGGCTCAAAGCTCAAGCAAACAATTTTTGTGAGAGAAATCTGTAAAAGAAACAAGATTCTAAGCAGCAGACTGGAGAGGGAGCTCACTTATCTCTTCAATACTAAAAAGGAGATGTCTTTTCTATCCAAACACTAAGACACTTTCACCATGTTCTAAAAGCCTCATATAAGTTTTCGAAAATACACCTTTTTCTAAGAAAGTTTAAAAAAAAAAAGAAACCAAACCTTCTAGAATCAGTAAACCTCCAGTTTTCAGAAGAATGTCCAAACTACCATAATTTATCACTTGTAACAGCTGTTGCGCATCCTCTTTACTTATAAAAAGAAAAAAAGTCTTAAGGTTTAACAGCCCAGTTATGTTATGTCCTGGTGCACATATTCAGTCTTGGAATTCACACTCGGGTATACAAGAGGGAACAATTATGTACTCTACCTCAAACCTACTACAATTTATTAGCATTTGCCTCCAATAATAAGCTAATGAAAAGACCTCAATTACCCCTAGAGCTGCAGAGAACTCACTTAAATTTTTCTACTACTACAACTACAAATAAGGATGGACAGTATCAGTAATGACAAGAATTTTAGAATTCTGGGCTGCCTGTTAAGAAATCTTCCTGTTAACTTAGGTGGAAGGTCAATAGGGTCACCCAAGAAAGATAGTTGACCTGATGTACATTTGTGTTTAACATGCTTCAATTTATTTTTGGATCTTGTTTCCCTTAGGGATATTAATTTAGGGGAGAATAGATGATTTATAATGACAAGAATCACTTAATCATATTCTTAGTTTTTACCTTATTTTTACTCAGTTGTATTTAGGAGATTCCATTATGGCCCCGTGTCTCTGCAATATTGATCTGTGGTTATGCTTTATACCCTCCTGTTAAATAAGCTGAAGGTTTGAAATGAACAAAGGAAGCAAACTTCTCCACACAGGTCATAAACCTGTGGAACGTATTGTCATGAAGTGCTGTGCATGTCAAAAGTATAAATGCTTGCAAAGACAGGAACACAAATCATGAATGAAAAGTGTGCTGAGGACTGTTATTCAAAAGATGCAGCAACAACTTTCCCTTCAGGAAATACTTGCATAACAGTTTCTCCGAAGCAAGGACATTTATCAAGGGAAGCACCAGTCTATCTGAAACCTTTTCTTATCATCTTTTTCTAGAGATGGCTCCTATCAAAGACATGATTCTGGACTGAAGGGTCATTTAATCTGTTCCAGACACAGCAACTTTTCTTGTTCCTAAACTGCTTATGTATGATCTAGCATTACAGCCCCATTTGAATGACTGCAGCTCAAGGTAATTGCTCTTCCAGAGTGACTAAATTAGCTGCCTCATCCAAGAACCCTCCTCAGCAATCAACAAAATGAGACATGTACCCAAGACCTCCTATGCTTATCTTTGATTATGCTTTATATCTCCTATTAAATAAGCATCATATATGGCAGCAATATAAAGAACAATATCAAGATATTTTCCAACCCAGAGACAATAAAACTGTGATTGTGCTCTTTCTTAGTTCATTGCAAAGCTCATATCCTAAGATGTGCTACAGAGATGTGTAAGTTGTGCTTCTCACATGGTTTTGGAAACTGTTCTAAGTAGAAACAGATTTGGACTTGTAGAAGACGTGTGATTTCAGTGAGCCTCTGTATGATTGCAATCACCATCCCAGAGGATGCCTGGGAGAGGCATTGAAAAAGCTTTGTTCTTGAAGTGAGTCATCTGAGACTCAGCAACCATGCCTGCCCCTGAATTTCAGCATGGAAGGGCCCTGTCCTTTGAGGCAGTGAAGAGGAAGGAGTTGCAGTTGCTGATTGGTTGGCATTTCCCAGAAAAATCAGCTATTAAATTAAAACACCACACTTCTCAGTGGCAAAACAGTCTTCAAAGCCAAAATTACCACAGTTTTCAACATCTAATAGCGTAACAGATAAACAAATTTCTGTGGTTCCCTGTTTCAGAGACCATTTTTTTTTCTAAATCTTCCTTACATTATTATTAGGAGTTAGAATTTTCTGGCACTGATCCCTGTTAAAAAAACTCACATTACTTCCTGCTGCACAGTGCTTCTTTTTGTATTACTCATTTTTCATACTAATTTTATGACATGTCAGTTCTCTAACACTTAATTAATATTTTCCACCTCCACGCTTTATTTGGTAATTTTAACATATTCCTCTCACACTCTGTCTTCTCTCAGGGAATTTAGATAAGAACTTGACAGAAAGGAAAAAAAAAAAAGATCTATTAATAAATTCAGCAAGACTTGTAAGGAACAAAATATATTTTGTATCAGGATAAAATAGTGTATTTTGGATCAATCACTGTCAGTGAAACAGCTATGAAAACTGTTATTTCTTACAGGCCTGAAACCTGGGTATAAATGTTTTATTACCTAAATGCTTAGTATAAATTCAAAGCTATGCAGCAACCCTCCTTTTAAGAACCTTATGTATTTTATTACCATCTCATCCCCTTTATCTTTGCTCAGATATTTCCTTGGTCAGAACACTTGCCTAAATATTACATAGAAATTCTACCTAAAGCAGTATTAATAAAAGATGTTTAAGGTTTTTAACATTGTAAACAGTTACAATGAATCTTCGTAGACAGGAAACTCAGTCTAGCCAGAACAGAGTAAATTATCTTTGTTTCATTATAGTGCTATTTGTGGAAAATCTCACCTAATTTAAAACAGTGCCGCTTTGGATATGGAACTGCTGCATGTCTTAGCTGCATCCTCATTTGGACTTTGGAAATTAATATGAAGTTCTTATCAGCCCCCAAAGTGACAACATCATCTACATGCTATTTATATTTCTAAGTGTTCCTCAGGAATAAGTAATTATTTAATAGACAACAAAATTGGTTTATTTCTTGAGTTCTGGCTGAGTGATTCCATGACAGTTCATTTATTAATGAAATACATTAAGTGAGGTACTGGCCTTTAAGAGTGATCATGTACCTTTAAAGTTATCTCTAAAACACAATCCTCCCAGTAGCCAAAGGAACAGGAACATAATTTAATTTTCTCTGTTCTAATCTTGAGGCTCTTTCTCATACTGCAAAATGGTAAATAAATGTCAACTCAAGAAGCTGCAGCAATTTATATTCTTGAAGACTAGAAAGTCAGTTCCAAGCTCTTAGATTTATTTTGCTTTTACAACTCTTAGATCACATCGCCTTGTTGATATTTTTAGGGTTGAAGAATAGTTCCCCAGGGTCTAAGTTCTTTGTATCATATTAACAGTGTGTACCATTCACTCCTCAAATTTGTTCTTTTTTTCTTGTTAAAGATCCCATATTTATTCTGAGCATTAAATATAGAAGTATATTTCAGTTATGAATCATAAATTATTGACAACAGAGGTATTCAAACCATGTTCAAAGTAATTTTTTTCCATGTGACACTAAAATCACTGCCATTAAAGTCAAATTAATTTTTAAAGTTTAAAATAGATCAATATTTTCTTTTTAAAGCACAGGGACAACTTTAAATGAGTTTTCAGAACTCCTACTTATACAAGAATATAACACGTATTTGTTTCCACAGAGATAACAGCTATTCTGCATCAAACAAGTAAAAGCATATCTCTTGGGTAGTTCCACTGTGAAAGGAATCTTGCCAGCTTCCCTCGTCTCTTACTCTGCATGAAGCCAAATTACACTTGCTTGAAATAAGTACAGAAAGGCTAACTTCCAATGAACATGACTTTATCTACAGTTACCATCAGCTGAGGTTAGAAACCAGTTTAAGCTGGTTTCTTGGAAATCTTGTTTTCATTTTGTATCACGTTAAGAGATTGTATGAAATGCTCTTGGATACAATCTCTTATATTATAATAAAACTATTAGAAAGTAAACAAAATTCCAGTTCTGTGTTAGTTGACATCTGCTGTACATCCTGGGAACCTTTATTTTGTTAAACTACCACCTTCCCTCTCGCAACAGAGACCTCCAGAGGGTGATCTTTGAACCACAGCTGATTCTAAGGGCCTGATGGGCAGTTTGTGGCTGTCTCATGCATTGTCTTGATTTGTATTTCAGTTAAAATTCTAAGCAGAATGCACGGAGGTCTTTGGTCCAAGACCAAACTTGGACTTTGTTTAGAATATTTGGTTATGTCTCTTAAGGACATCTAAATGGTACTAATGAGAACCTTCTTTTCATTGTCACCAATATTTGTCAAATTCACTCAGGTCAGTTTGCAAAAAAAGGAAGTCATATCATTGATTTAAAGCTTCATTTTCTTCTCCAATAGTCAGCTGATAAATATTTACAATTAATAAGAGAGTTACCTGCAGTAACAGATCACAGTACCTTACCATCTTACCATCTGGAGGCCACCAAGAGTCCTGACAGTCCTTGCCCAGCTCTGCTCATGGCTCCCCCCATCCTGCTCATGCTCCAGGACCACATTTCAGCCCCTTGGAATCTCTTCCTGCCCAGAAATGCTGCAGCTTCCACAGCCCTGCCCTGCCCAGCCCATGGGCCCTATCCCACTCCTACCTCAGCCCATGCCTGATTCCTGAGGCTGGGGTTGCCCCAGTGTCCCGCATGTTTCCTGCTCCTGTTTCCTGGGGGGGACAGGCCCTGCATGGTGAAATCCTTGACCAAGTATCCTGTGTGAGCCACCCCTGTGTTCCCTGCCCCCCTCCCCAGGGCTTTATCTCTCAAGGGCACCCTGGAAGTACAACTAGATCACTAGAATACAATTAGACATTTCAGGTTTTTATTTTTTCTTCACTCTCTCTTTCCAGATATTCATGTTTTGCAGAATGCAACAACCTGTAAGTGCTCGGCAGACCTGACCATCAAAAGTGCATCACTCGCATCCCTGCTCTCAGTGCTGGCTCCCAGCTGAATACAATTGAGGCTCTGTGTTTCAGTCCTGCCCTTTAAAGGCCAGCATGTGACTGGCCTTGGCAACTTAAAGATGCTCCCAGTCTCCCTGATCATGACCTCTCATGACAACTGCATTCCTCTGGGGAACTGGAAATGTCAGACATCAAAGGAAGACCCATGAGAGTGTCAGACAGTTTTCTCAGCAGCTGACTTGTGACTAAGAGATTCACTGTGACAGAGATCAGTGACCAAAACCAGAATGTAAAGCTCAGATGTTTGACCTAGCCTTCCCAACATCGTGATAAAAGGAAAAGCATTGACTGACAAGAGGATAAAGAGGAACTTTGGGACAGATCCTCAGCTGTGGTGAAGGTGTATTGCTTGGATAAAGACAAAGGAGATGAGGCTCATTAACCTAACAGTCCTCACATGTATTTTACTGTTGCTAGAGAAAGTTTTGCTGAATCGTGTTAGAAAATGATGATTTGATGTAATTGAAGGTTTTTACCTGAGTAATTTTTAATGGTACAAGAAATTAGAGAAGTAGCATATTCTGCTAGCGTTAACATACTGTATTTTGACCTTATGAAATATTCTTAGTTCAACAAAGACAAAATGTGCAAAATTTTATGCTAATTTAATGTACTGTCATGGTTAAATCATCAACAGTGCATTATGTCAAGTCAAAGTAATATAATTAAATAAAATATGACACTTTGTGTCACAACATAGTATTATCTGGCATTTTTATGCAGTCCATTATTTACATCATATTCCTTAAATAAATTTAAGTAATATTTTCCTTTCACAATATAACTATTTAATTTTTTTAATCCAATTACTAATATAACTATTTCATCAATTACTTACTTTCACAATAAAAATTTCAGCATTTGCAACACAATAGAATTTTCAAATTTTCCAGCTATTCTCATATGCTATAATAATGTTTAGATGACCAAATTCTTCCAAGGTAAGTATAACACAATATGATGGAAAAATCGAACAACATTCACCATCTTTTTTTTTGTATCGTAAATAGGGTTATCTATTTGGAACTCTGTCAATGTCCAACCCTTCAAAGATGTTCAGGTGCTAACAAATATTTACAAAAGCAAACAAACCATGAAAATATTCTGCACACACAGGAAATTAAGAGTTTTCCCTCTGTAGTTTAAAGGCATATGTCTCTCAATTTTCTCCCTTTACAACATGCAGAGGATGAAAAATAGCCTTATCACCCTAAGTGATTTTAGATATTCATCATTAAGTCTGTATTTATTATGCAGAGAATCCATTAAGGAGGATGGTGGTCTCTGTGGTAAAGGCCTGGGTTTTGTAGGGGTTGCAGGAACATCTGTGCAGTCATCCTGATACTCCCTTTACAGTGTGACACAAGGCTGCACCGTGGAAGGTTGTTAAGCACTAGGCATTTCAAACAAGGCCTGCAGTAGTAGGTAACTGATGTATATAAAAGCTTTGTCTGATCCACTGTCATTTACAGCAGCAACGTTGTTCTTAATGCTTACTATGAATTAGGGAGCACCAGGGAGAGTCACTCAGATTCTGGTTAATCAAAAGGCTCTGTTGAAGTGAATAGCTCAAAGCACATAATGAGCTGGATTTGCAATTGAAGTCAATGTAAGCAGTTCAGAAAAAACATGAAAGGCAGGAGCTTTTGGAAGTTGGAGGAAGAAATTTACCTCTTCTCTGACACTTTATCACCAGATGCACTCACAGGAAAAACTGGTGCTGTTGTGTTCTGCATAGTGTACTATTCCAAAGGTGTTACATGTAAGTCTGTCTTTTACAAGCCCTAGTATCCTTTGAGGGAGCAGAGGACATTCACAGCTTTAGTGCTATGTGACTTCATACAGACTTAGACAATATCTCAGAGATAACTTGTCTAAGATATGGAGCTTCTTGCAGACCCTCATTGAGGATCAGTTCCAAACCTCTATTCAGATAGAGAAACGTCTTTTTGGACTATAAGAATCTATTCTTATAAGAATCAGAGAAACACAGGATAGGAAGAAACCTTCTGGCTCAGGAAACAGTAACTTGCTATCATATAAACCAATTCTTTTCTTAAATGTAACTTCCCTAATAGCAAAGATAGAATAACCACCTGACACAACTGCACAGCATAGATAGAATAGGAATACTGAGCATAATTTGAAAATTTAATAATTACCTACAATTTGTTGTACTCTGAATATCTTGATATTGGTGATAAAATTAAGGTCTTATAGTATCTTTTCAAGAAAGAATAAAAAGACTCAAAGACTACACCTTGGATTGCTCCCAGGATGAGCCATTATCTGGTAATTTGAAGAAAACCTTCTATTTGGTATTACCTGAAGTTTCTAAAATGGCAAACAAGTATTTTCAAGTTTTGCTGATGATAAGAAACAGGAGAAAGTTTTGTAACACGTGAAGATATTCTTTATCATACAAATTACTTCCATTGGAAGAATGACAGAACACAGTCATGCAAAAGACCTTATTCACCTACCTATTCTCATCTTGAAAACCTGAGAGTACTCAAAGTAGATAGATCCTCTTCCTGCAGATGGAGGAAAATTTTCTCATTGACTTTACTGGAAGCATGTCAAAAACATAAGTGGCATCTCCAAGTTCTCTCTAGTGATAGAATCTGCTCCTTTCCTATGGCTGCAGCAGACATGATAAGAATAATCTCTCCTTTAAGCTATACACTTCAGGGTTTGGGCTGCCTGTGGGTGGGGATTGAGAGGGTAAGAAAGAGACAAGAAGCAGATGCTCTGTAACTTAAAATTTTTCCAGAGCCTTGAAGATCAGAGAGCTATGTTTGGTGATTTGGGTCACATGGGACTTGTTCAGGCTCTATAGCTTCTTCTCTTCTAAGACTTTCCTTTTGAAATACCTGAAAAATATTAATTTTAACTTGTTTTCACTTGTTATAGTGACATATGAAATCAATATTTATGGAAACTTAAAATAAAGGTAAGAAAAAAGGGTTTTTATGTGAATGGAAGACTCTCTACAATAACCAGAATTTTACTGGAGGGCAAAAGGACTAGTATTAAGATATGTATTTTCTGCTATTCTCACAAAGAGATTTGGGTTTGGGTTTTGATTTTTTGGCTGTAGTTTTTGTGGGGAGGAGGCTTGGGTGTTTTTGTTGTTTTATTTTTTTCAGTGAAAGAAGATGGCATAGGAGGGAGCACAATGCGAATTTTAGAACAAGAACCATACACTTCACAGCTTCACTGATAGCTTATTGTCTAACTTCATTGAACATCTTTAACTACTTAACTGATAAAACAACTTTGCAGATTTTCCTAACTGTCGGTCTGACAGTTTACTCCACAATTTGTCTATTCGATAGGTTTCCTAACAAAATGTTCTTCTATAGCAACAATCAACATCTATGAATACACTTGTCCAGAGAGATTATTACTAGGATCACTCAGAGCGCTTTTATCTGTACAACGTCTTTTCTAGTTACCAAAACTAAAGTAAAATTTGTGCCTTATGGCTCTATTCACTGTTTTCTTATGGGAAAATGTCTGGTTTACAAAGTGCCTCAGTAATCTAAAATCTAAATGATTTCTACCTAAAAGTAATCTAAAAGATCACTAATGCCCTATCACGAAACAGGTAATCAGTAATCTTTCTAATAAGGAATGGAGGAAAAAAACTAAAGGGCATTGTTGCAGAGGACAATTCAATCAGGGTCCCTCAGGTGCAGCTAAGAGCAGGCTCAAAAGCTATGGATAGCATCAAAATTCTCTGACACAAGTATCAGGTGAATTTCTGTGATTTTATTTCTTTTAATAAAAAATCCACTTAATCTTGCATTTATAAAAAAATCTCTGTGAACATATAAACTGAAAGAAATACCAAGACACTGTCCCATAGTCATAATTTTTCTTTATGGAGAAATAAAGAGGAAAAGACTAAATTATGGGAACCAGTAACATTATTTAATTTACTAATTTAAGGTACTCACAGTCGCCACCAAGATTCAACAGCATAAGAACTAAGACAGACCAGTAAAGTCCTTCCCACTTGATCAGCTTTCACAGTTACCTCCCTTGACCATGCAAATCTTTCTTACAGACTTCTGGGCATGCAATTACTATCTCAGGCAGGCTCAAGAATCTTGTCCTGAAAAGTCCATAGTATAACTAGAAATAAGAAGGAAAAAAAAATATATGTATGTGTATATATATATGTATATATATATATGATTACAGAATTATTATTAATGCATTATATTAGAGAAAGATAAGAGATCCAGAAGGGAACACAAAAGTTTTAAAGCACAACTTAAAAATTTAACTCTAAAAAGTAAAAAACACTTAAAAATCGGTTGAATACAGATTTTATAGATTTTATTATTTATTTAAGTTCTCTAAATATAAAGAGTCATCTTGGTAGCTCTGCAACAACTTTACTGACCCATGCTGGGGTTTGTAAGGTTTGTTTTCTCACTGTATATTCTGAAAAGACTGATCCAACAGATGTGCTATAATGATTTCTGTTTCTTGCCCATAAAAACAAATTCTTAAATATAAGAACCACAATGGTGATTTTCTTGAAAAATCTGTGTTGGTGTCATCATCCTATGGAGGTGAAATGGTTAAGATTAAAAGGTTAAGACAGGGGTCAAAATGATACCTCTGGGGAAGGTGATTCTGGGTTCCAGGCAAGCAAAATGTTCTGGACCATGAGGTATAGCAGGCAGGCAGGCAGAAGTCACAGCAAGTAGACGTTTGAAATGTAAGAAACTCTGGAGAGACAGCAGCGAGGAGGGTACACTTCTTACAATGAAATCCTCAGATTTGATTCAGTTAGAGGTCTAAACTTCATATTCAGCACCCAGACTTCATATTCAGCACCCAGACATATGCTGGAGCCATGAGGTGTTTGAATACTTCCAGTAAACCACACAGCAAGGGCAGCCAAAGAGAATTTGTGGCACCTGCACCTTTGGAGGTAATACAACCCTCAAGCCCCAGCTGTACATCCCTGGGCAGCCTGCTCCAGGTGTCCTGCCAGAACAAGTGTTGCCTTTAGGAGCTGGAACAGAGATCACACAGACTTAAGGGGAATAAAATGGGTATTTATTGTAAGCCCTTCAAAGGCCACACCCTGGCAGTACCAATGCCACAGTGTGGCCCCTGCCCTGCCTGAGTGGCTCCAAGGTGGAAGTAAAAGGGAGCTTGATCACATGATTTCACATTTTTATAAACTTCAGTCCATTTACATACAGGGGTCAACCATTCTAGTAATAGTCTCAACTCGTAAGGTGTCATCTTCCTCTTCTCCTGGCTGGCCCACCCTCCTCTT
>WBND01000221.1:306429-362886 GCA_013398595.1 Tychaedon coryphoeus | reverse complement strand
ACCAGGGCTGGGTCAAGGAGGACCAGGGCCAGGCTAGGGAGCTGGGAGCCACTGCTCCAGGGGCCCCAGGGCAGGGCCATCAGGGCAGCCAGGGTCCATAGCACCTGGCAGGGCCATCAGAGCTGAAGGAGAAAGCTGGGGTGGGACAGGGACAGGCAGAGACCAGGCCAGGCCCATGGCTATGGGGCAGCAGGCAAGAGTCTCAGCTGGAAGTGTCCCCACTGGGCTGGGGGACAGCCCTGGCCATGGCCACCTCGTGGTGTCCAGGAGCACGTGCCAGGGTCACAGCAGGGAAGGCGAGGTGCTGCCACCCTCAGCAGCACCAGCTCTCAGCCAGTCCTGAGTTCCAGCAGCCAAAAACTCCTCCCACCAATGAGGTGAGGGAGGTCTCCTGGGGTGCCCTGGGCTGGCAGTAGAAACAGTAATAAAGCAATACTTTAATTTTCCCAGTTGTTAAGTGACACTAAATCTGGTATTACACTCTTCAATGCATCTCCCTGCAGTGTCTGAGAAACTGCAGATCTCAGCCAAGAACAGTAATGGGAATTCACAGGCAATACAACTGTGCTGTGGAAATGAAGAAAAGAGATGGGCTGAAACAGGGTGAGAGACAGTTCAAGGGTATTATTGTACTCGATAGGCACGTCAGGCTGAGACACAGGAGTCCCTTAAGTTAAAAAAAAAAACAACAAAATATAAAGTGTTTCCTTCCAGTGCTAAAGGGCATTTGAATTAGTTGCTTGGGGACACTGAGTGAGCCTGCCTAAATACACTTTGGGAAAGGGTAACTGTGGTGAAATTAATTCAAATTCACTTTGCTTTATACTCAAAGGTCATAAAAGTCAATGCCATGGTGTGGCTGTATTTTCTGACCAGAGAAACCATTTCAACATGGAGCTTGCTAAGCTTCAAAGAGCACCTACATAATATCAAATGTCAAATTGATATGTATAATGTCAAATGGTAACAGTAGGCTACACTTATCTATTCCAGGACTAGATTTTTCACCTATTCTTTTGGAGAATACTGGCTGCAAAAATAAACAAACAACAGCAACTAGCAGATTTATATATATTTGAAAGAAGTTGCATAGCAACATCTTCAGAGCTATCTTCTTCCTTCTTGGAAATTTATTACTATCAGAGGGACTGGTAGGATTAATTACCTGTTTTGCTCCCTTTTCTCTCTCATGTAATTCATGTCTGGAAAAAATGGGATTTTTCAGAAAATATTTTTCAATTTCTCTAAAACCCCAAGCTTTTATCCTACTAAATATAAAGCAAAACACGTAAGAAATGCAGAAGCTACAGCCATCACACTGTTGGTGATTATAACAATCCAGTGGAAACACACAAGGCTTGGTCTCCAGTCCCTGCCATAATTCTGAGCATGAATTTTCCAAATTAGAGGTAATAAATTAAATGGACTATTGAATAAGGAAAATTAGACATATAATTTCCCACAAATTATGTGTATGCTGCTCATTATTGATTACATTATTATACTATTGTATTTCTTAGTAATATGGAACAGATGTCTCTCACTAAGATTTTCAGCTGAGAAAGCAGCCAATCAAAACTGGGAAACAGATTCTGTGAACAACTTCAGTTTTAATAACCTTACAGTTTTCGTGGAAAAATAACACAATAGTTCACTGAAAATTCTTGTCTACTTATTACTGAAGATTTATTCCCCTACTATGGCTGAAATTAAACTTCAGTAAATGGACTTTACATGTGCCTAACATGGAAAATAAAGAGCTTGTTTCTTAATTGTTCCAATCAAACACCAAAGAAGTAAAGGATGTGGACCTGTTAGAGTGAATCCAGAGAAGAGCCACTACCATCAGAAGGCTGGAGCACCTCTTCTATGAAGACAGGCTGAGAAAGTTGTGGCCCTTCAGCCCAGAGAAGAGAAGGCTCAGGGGAGAGCTTAGAACAGCCTTCCAGCACCTCAAGCACCTGCAAGTGAGAGAGGGACATTTTACAACAGCATTTAGTGATAGAATAAGGAAGAATTGCTGAAAACAGAAAAAGACTAAGTTAAAATTTCATATCATGAGGAAATACTTTACTATGAGGGTGATGAGACACCAGAGAAAATGTGGATGTTCCTTCCATGGAAGTGTTCAGGGCCAGACTGAAGCAAGCTATGAGCAACTCAGTCTAAGGAAAAGCATCTCTGCCCATGACAGGGGTTTAGAACTAGATGGACTTTAAGGTCTGCTCCAACCAAACCTATGATTCTAGGACTACACTACTGTGTTTCATGGTTTCTGTTGCAACCACCATCAGTAGATGATCAATTCTGGAGTTTGGGGACTTTGAATCTCTGTTCATCTACTGTTCACATGCAGGCATCAGTTTAAAATATCTTGTTCATTGGTTACATAAGTAACTGAGAGATCTTGAGGCATCTAAAGCAAATAACATTCAAATAACATACTCACATATTGTTAGCAAAACTCCATCATTCTCAGACACTAATATTTTTGGGTGTTTCATTGTAAAATCCAGACACTTCTGTACTAGACTAAGACTAACATGCTAAGTTTCTCTACAAACTATTCTTCATGACATAGGAAGTCCTGAGAACAGTGGACAATCATCAATGCACAAAGGATTTGGCCTTTGGTGATACACTTCATTGGTTTTAAAATATAACAGACACAGAAATTAATTTGGATCTTCATTATCCCTTTATTTAATTTTTTTAATTTGGATGAAATAATCTTAATATGATAATTCATTTATTTTCCAAGACAATCAAATATGAGGAGAAACAGAACAAAAAATGAAGGTTTAAATCATGTTTATTAAAACAGCACTTCATGTCTCTCCAAGTAACTATTTTTTTTATGAGCCAAAATTTGCTGATGGTTAAAAAAAAAGCTTTACATACAGAAGTTTGGGTCTATCCCATGAAATATTCCTAATGTAAAGAATCAGGACAAATTATTAGTCTCTTGTTGCTGTATTTTATGTTTTCTTCTGTGGATTGCTAACATGTGAAAGACAAACTAATCTCTATGATTTACTTGGAATATTTCTTCCTACATTCATAAGATAAACAATATCATCTATCCATTTCCCAGCTGGTCAGCTACTTGATCCTTGGGTTAATCAAAAGGTTTTTTCTGAATATTCTTGCTTTAGTAATTTTTCAAACCAAGCTCCAACACATAGGTTTGCCTTTACTCGCCTTTCAATTTCATTTCTTAGCCAAGTGTTATCTTGCTTCTAACTCCATTGAACAGATCTCCCAGGATATTATTTTCATGTTAAAAAGTTCTTTCTGAAGTAACTTCACAGGTTTTTTTTATATTGTTTCCAGCTAAATAAAACTGTGTGCTAAATACAGAAGTACTGCATATCCATAACTGCACAGAGATAGCTCAAAACCACAACTTCAATAGATACTTTCTAACATAATTTTCAAGAAAAGAAAAAGTCTAAGCAATTAAAAAAGAACTACTCTCTAGAAAGAACTGGGCAAATGTGTAATAAGTTCAGTAATGCAGTTTCAAAAAATAACAAAATGAACTGCTTAGCTCCAAATCTCTTTGAAATTGTGTTATATGAAAACAGACAACTTAAAACACTCTTTATATTTACCACTTCTAAATCAGTTTGCATGCAACACATTTTGTTACCACTTAACATCTGTATGTTTATTTCTTCTATTCCTGGAGATCTGCATGGTTTTACAAGTTAAATAAATTGTATTTGCTCTCCACAAACGATCTAGAGAGTTCAGATGAGCAATGCCAAATTTAAATGCAATGCCTTACATTTAAACTTCAGAATATGACAAATCTTTCTGATTCATGTCAATGTTCAGGGTCTGGTGGTATTCCTCAGACTAGGCTTTCAGAATGAGGCTCATTCTATCACCTGCACATCATCTGCACATTCTGATAAAAGCATCACAAGCACTCTACACTGCCACAACAGCCCAGAACACTGTGATTCAAAAACAAACAAACAAAACCCACACAAAAATAAAAATAATTTTAAAACAGTAAAAAAAGTCTTGTGCATGAAATCAGTTAGTGGACAAACTGTACAAGGGTTCATAAACTTTCAGTCTTTTCAGTCTCTTTAAGTTAAAGTATGGGGGGAAAAAAAAACAGCAAAACAACTATTTGCAGGATGAGGTCTAAAATACTCTTCCAATGGGAGCTTTGAGCATTGCATTGTTCCTTTGTATTCAGAGTGGCCTGTGAAATATTGAGAATGCAGTAAAATGCATGAACCAAAAGACACTGTGAGATGAGATAACTATGGGATGAGAATAAAGGACTATTATTTCTTGCCTGGCATGGAGTTAAAGAAAAGTGCCATTGGTGCAATAAGGTAAAATAAAATAAGGTAAAAAATTGGTGAAATAATGCTTCATATTTCACACACAGGAGTGTATTGTTACAATTACTATTTTGTAAAGTGTGATTATAAAAAGAGGTTGTATATGTTAAGAAATAGGATTCATAAATTACAACCAGTCTCTTTTGAAATTACTTAATTTCTACTGTCTATTTTTAATGACAGTTCAGCATGTCTTTGAATAAAATAAGGCATAGGCAGTTATGACTTCTAAAATTCCCTTTCCCTTTCAATGGCCATATTTTCCCTTTTTTAAAGTGTTTCTTTTTTGCTTTTTAATATTTTTTAAAAATAATCTCTTGTTGTTTTATTGAGATAGACCATGTCTCCAAAAGCAAGAGGACAATCAATGGATTAAGCAGCTACCAGGGGGTTACTAAATGTGGTGCTGTGTGAGTGTGAGCTCGGAGTAAAAATAACTTTGGTGGATTAGTAATAGGAAGATGTTTATAAATTTGTGCGTATCTGGGATTTTTTTGGTTGATCTTGAATGTATAGTTCTGAGTCTCATCATTTATAATTACACCATTTATAAATGAAATGGTTCTAATCCTCATTTGCTATGACAATGTGAATTTAGTAATTTTTCCCTGCTACACAATATACAGTTTTTTATCCAGCTTGAATTCCGTCCAGCTAGCCTGGCAGCCATGTGATCCACTAAACAGAGGCTTTCTATGCAAACTTATGTAAGACTGTTAAGCACAGCACCTCAGCCTGTGAGGATTAAAGGGAAAGGAAATAATCCATGCTAGAGGGAATATCTGTGAGAAAGGAGGCATATATGTGCCTACAAAGGATTACAGGGTGGAGGAGGAAGAAATGAGATGCATGAAATGTTGTAACCTTTCAGGAAAGGAAAACAGGGCTATAATAATAATAAATAAATAAAAAATTAAAGGACTTTTTTTAAAGGGGGATAAAGACAGAGTGCTAGTAATCTTTTGTAATTGCTCATCTATTCCTTGAATTAGGCTTTCATAGAATAGTTCTGGATTTGAGAAAACCGATATATTTAGCTACGAAGACTGTGCAGATTCAAACCAAATGTCCTGTTTCTAGGGAAAGCTACACATTTCTTTCTTTTCTGTTCTTTGAAGAATTCCACAGAACAGGATCAGTTCTTGCCTTCAGAGAAAACCCCAAGCTTATTGGTCCACAGTATCATTGTGATATTTGGTGATATAATTTGATATCAATTTCCATGACCACTATTATCAAGTGTGAAAATACTTGCCCACATATTATTTTCACTGGTGATGAAGCACTGCTAAAATTACCAGAGTTTTCCTATTTGTCTCATCCCATAGACAAAATGCAACAGGGGAATTATAAAAAATTAATTCTTGGCAGTTTCAACTTTGTAAAATTACATTAAGACAGAACTTACATTCCAAATTTATGCCAGTAGAGCTCTTGCTTCACCTCAGGAGTGTCTTGCTAGATAAAGCTCAATTTTGTATATAAAAGGGGATTTCTTCTGGGATATTTAATTAGGTTTAATGCATCTTGAATTACAATAAAAATTCAAACAGAATGAATCCATTCAGTTCTATTTCTAGTGTTTTCAGGATTCCATTCTGATCTGTGAAGCCTACATCAAAATACTCTGGGGCTTGGGACTTGTGAGTACAGTTTCACTTAATTATAGGTAGAATTATGTGTTTGAATTCATATAATACACATCTTGCTAGAAAAAGTTCATTCGGAAACTGTCTTTACAAGCCTTGCAAGGACTCATGAGGACCATTCCTGAGAAGATTAACTTAGAATATTTCTTTACAACTGGAAATTTATGCACCAGCTTGAGCCAAAATGACAAGAGAGACTCCTGGGATATTCTTTGGAATATATTTTAATAGCACAGTTACATCAAGCTTTGCATTTAGAACAACATAATATCAGAATGATTACTAAACAATGCATTTTTCATGCATGCAATATAGCAAATCTCTTTTACATTGTGTCATGAAAACTAAATTTATTGATCTAAAAACTTTTGTAAATGTTGCATTCCTGCATAAATTACATTTTCTTGTATTGTTCCTATTACAAAGGGAAGATAAAGAGGAACTGCTTTGAATAAAAGTGATAGGGTACAAATGAAGCAAACTTACACTTAAGCTAAAGCTCTTTTGATTACCCAGAAATAAGTGATGAAATATTTCACTTAACGCACAATAGATATGACAAGTCTCTGGTGCCTCTCTCTCCCAAGCAGACAGGGTGAATTTGTATTAGTCAGGGGATTTTATTCATTCACCTTATTTTATATGCAGAGGTCTGGAAAAACTGTATCTACAAGTCTTGTGAGAAGCTTCCATCTGCCTGCTTATTCTTTAATTCTCGTGCAGTTTAAATGGGAGCAGAGATGCTCTTTGGCAAATTTCATTTAATTACATTGAAGTCTTTTGAATCTAATTGGTCATATTCACGTTGTCCAAGGAACTGGGGGCCATTATTAAAAGGGTTAGATGCAACCATAGCTGTTATTTATTTGAATTGTGAAGCTGCAGTTAGTGCCTCATTTCTGCACTAGTCAGGAATTTTTTCTAAAGTGTATGTACACACACAGACACACACACACACGCATACATATGCACACATGCAACACTTGAGCTCTCCCCAAACACCACAGTTTTTTGCCATATACATAAATATTTGTTATCAATTGAAACAAAATCTGTGTAGCTAGAAGATTTTTTAATGGAAATCCATTTACATATTTGAGATGTCTAATAATACTTCATTTTGTAGAAAATAGCATTTTCATGAGATCCTATGAATAAAACTGTTGCTGTCATGATATTACCACAGGTAAGTATGTTCAGTAAGAAAGTACCCCTTGTTTTCTTTTCCAATCTTCAGCTTTTTCAATGAGATATTATTTTTCAACCCAAAACATGATAAGAAAAATGAACATGTTACAATCATTCAGGTAATATTTTATTGCAGTTTGATCCAGTGTTTGAAGCAATTAAAACAAAGCATGCATCTTGCTAATTACACTGTGCATTGCATACAGTTAGCTTATAGGTAAATGCTTTCCTGCACATCAAAGCAGAATTCATTTTCAGACAAGTAGGATAGTCTTACATATGCACAAGCATTTTAATTGCAGTTAATCAATTTGTCCACAGCCTTATTCACTGCTAATGTCCACACTCTTATTCACTCACCATACATAATACAACATAATTAAGAGTTGGATTTTGAATCCTGGTATTTGTCCAACTAAATGAACATCTCTGTCAACATATCTTAATGAAGGGTGTGACTAGACTTTACATAAACTTAGTAAGGGTGTATTAAAAATTGATCACCTACTGTGCTGAAGCAGATCATGTGTTCATTTAATCTATTATTAAATCAGCTCTTTATTTTAGGATTAATGTTTCTGAGCACTTGAATACAAATTTTACTGTAACTAAGCCACTCATAACTTTAGTTTTAAATGGAAAACCAGACAGCAATACTCTATCATTACAGTCCTAAACTATATATTTTGTATCCAATTTCAAAATTATACAATATTATGAATCAAAAGTTAAAAAAAAAAAAAAACAAACTTTGGGATGTGATTGAAGGATTCCATTCTTAAGACTCAGGGGTGGATCAGTGACAAGACCTTGCAGGGCACACTGAAAGTTTGACAAAATTAAACACAGAAATCTTTTTCCAATTTACAAAAACAGTGATGAAGAAGTATATATTAAAAGTTATCTTCAAATAAACTGCCATGGGACTGATTCTAGGGATGTTTAGTCACAATTGACCAAGTTCGTATCTCCAAGTACATGCTGCTTCTCCCTGTCACCAAAGCCAGGACATTACTTGTTCAAATCATCCCAGTGTCAGAAGCCTCCATGCAAACCTGAATCTGGAAATCTGTCTCCCTATTCCATTCCTTTCTCCCCAGCCCTTTCCCTGTATTTTAGAGAGTACACAATACTGTTTTCCTGACCTTGAGTGAGTTGTGACACTGTACAACTGAGCTGGATGATACTGGAAGGACAGCACACTCTTGATCTGCTTAGAAAAGAGTACTGAAAAATATATGAAGTGTTCCTGTAATAGGTAGCTGGTTAGATCTGAAGTAGTTTCTGTGATCTTTGAAATACCATCTGCTTTAGACTGGCTTTCCAATTGGCTTTTCACATGATCATACCACATGGCTGCAAATTCCTATCCTGTAGCTACTGCTTTCTTAATAGCTTTCAAAATTATTACTCAAATCTAACCAATGGGATAGATGTTTCAAGGATGCTAGCCTAATAATAATAATAATAATAATAATAATAATAATAATAATAATAATAACAACAATGTAAAATATGTTTACTACCGAATGAAGAAAAATGCTAATAATCTGACACAGGTCTATAAGACTCCACAAAGAGGGAGTATTCAGTGGTCTGTACTTTTCTCAGTTCCTCTAAGAGAGTTTTTTTTGTTTACCACTCAGGGAGGAAGAAATTAAAAACAGAAAACAGCATAGGGCTCAAAACTTTCCTTATATGTTATTGTAGCTGTAGATTTAAAGCATCTAATTGGACATCTTCCAAAAGAATGTATTCAGCCAGCACTTCAAGAGCCAAAGAGCTTTACCAATTTTTATACCTTCCTGACAGTGCCCTTAAAGAAAGAATGAGAATCAATGGACTCAAGGAACTAATGGACCTGTCAGTTCTCTGAACATCTCTAAGAGCCATGATCTAGACAAGTGACCAAAAATAATGAAAGGAGAGA
The DNA here is from genome assembly GCA_013398595.1 of Tychaedon coryphoeus. NCBI lineage: Eukaryota > Metazoa > Chordata > Aves > Passeriformes > Muscicapidae > Tychaedon > Tychaedon coryphoeus. Next base: position 353,755 of record WBND01000221.1, on the reverse strand, counting down.
AAAACAAAGGCACCAGAGAGAGGAGACTGAAATCTCTTCTAAGGTATTTCAACATTTTTTTTCCTTTCTCCTTTTCTACTCTGTAGTTTTTCTGCCTTTGTCTCTTGACTATTTGTTGTAATTTAGTTCAAATTATTAAATCTATTTACCACAAGTAATACAGGTTACTATAATTAAACTGTGAAAGGATATTTTTGTTTCAGGCACTCAATAAAGGAACTATGTCTTTAAGGTGAAGTGCATTGTGATTGCAGTATTTGTTGTGTTTCACCAGGGCAGTTAAGCTCCACACAGATTCTCACTGAGACCCCCTCAGTGGGTTGAGGGAGAGACTCAAAAGGGTAAAAGTGTGAAAACATGAGTTGAGATAAAGACAGTTTGTTGGGGAAAACAAAAGCTGTGGTCCCAAGAAAGCAAAACAAAGAATTCATTCACCACTTCCCATGGACCGGCAGGTATTCAGCCATGCCCAGGAAAGCAGGGCTCCATACATAACAGTTACTTTGGAAGAAAATACCACCACCACTCCAAATGTCCCCCCTTTTGTTACATTGCTCTGGATTATATGCTGAGCATGACCCCAAATGGCCTGTAACATCCCCTGGGGCATTCAGAGTCAGCTGTCCTGGTTGTGTCCCTCCCAGCTCCTTGTGCACCCCAGCCTCCTCACTAGTATGAGGAACAGAAAATGCCCTCACCCATTAAGCACTGCTCAGCTATAGCTAAAACACCAGTGTCTTTTCAACTATGTTTTTGTTTCAAATCCAAAACATAGCACCATGCAAACTGCTAGGAAGAAATCTTTGAAATTTTTGAAGACAAAAGAGAGTATAGGTTTTCTGGCACTTAGGCTCTAATATCAAGGATAATTTTGTCTACGGAGACAGAGAGTGTAATTGTGGCTCAGAGTAGTTTCTGAGAACATCAGAACAATGCTTGCTTTATAATTAACAATGAAACTACAATAAGAAAGCTTTTTGAAGAAAATCTTCAATTTATACATTGGCTTGGATAGAACAAACTTTTTCTCTAGTGATGTAACTTTCATCATTATAATGTCTTTGTTACTTACCCTAGCGAATACTTTAATGATGCACTTGCACCAGCCTCTCTGAAAGCCATTCCTTAAAATACACTGTATTTCAGGCAAAAAAAAAAAAAAAACAAAACACTTTCTGCTTTCCAGCAAGATGCTGATAAAATAAAGAAACTCAAACCACAAAAAAAGAGTATTACTACCTAAAGAAAAACAAATCAGCAAAGAAAAATCCTGTCAAGACACAGAAATGGGCTCTTTGCCATCTTTTTTCCACTACACCTGTTACAAATCTTTCTTTGCCTCTGACTTCTTTTCTGAGCTGCACTGTAATTATCCAATCATTAGCAGTGAAGTGAAAATATTTTCTTGATTGGATTTAGAATTTGGTCCCCAAACATTAGGTCTTCATATATATGAAGAGATCCCTGTTATTTCTACTCTGATGCTATGCACATTTTAGAACTTTTGAGATAACTCAAACCCTTCTCATCTGTTTCAAAAAGTGATCTAGTCTGAGCTAGATGAAAACAAAATCTTATTTCACGTTGATAACCCAGCAAAGATCTTGACTGTATAAAATAAAATTTCAGGGAGGGAAACATTGTCTTCAAATAGGAAAACATTCTGTACTCTTGTTTTGTTTGGTTTTCCTTTGCATTTCTCAAACTTCTTTGTGATAATGCCAGGCTAAATAAATTATTCAGTTCCTTTCATCATTCAAAATCTACCTGAGCTACAATTCCAGTCTGAAGTCTGTACTGGTGTACAGAGCTGAGCACAATATTCTGCTTTTCTATGAATGTCTCTGCATTTCTACCTGATTTTTTGACTTAAGCATAATTGAAACAAATTAGACAGAATATGATAGCATCATAAATATATCATTCTTATTGATAGCTGACCTGTACAGTGGAATTTCACTCATTGCAGGGGAGAAGACAGCAATAGTAAAGGAATAGGAAAATGGAAAATTAATATAAGCGCATGGAGCACATGCAACTGAAAGCAAGAAACTGGCATATTCTCATGCTCCCTAGAAAGGATCTATGGCAAAACAGAAATGGACATAGGGTATGAAACAGACTTGTCACTCCAAAGAGAAATACCAAATACACATTTTCTCATGGAAGGAGAGGTTAGAATTAATAAGGGAAAGTTTAATTAGAGTATCAGCAAAGGGAGAAAGGACAGGGGCAATGATGGATTAAGATAAAACAAGAAAACCAGAAACAAAGGAATAAATAAGAAGAAATACATAAATAGAGAAGATCAGAATGCAACATGCAAATGTCAAGGACAAAAAATTAACTGGGAGATAGATATGAAAACACAAAGAAAAAATGGGCAAATAAGAACCATTGAGAAGAATATGTTTTGAAGGATAACTAGATAAACATAATGGAGCTTCATAAAAAGAGAGAAGTATGGAAAAGAAGAAAATGTTTTTTACCAAAGTGAAGGGATGTTAAATATTCCATGTGCTACTCAGCTGCTCTCACAGCCGAATGCAACAATATTCAGTAAAAGAATAAAATATAAAATATTCAGTAAAAGGAATTGGGTAAAAGGAGAAAATTGGAGCTAAACATCCAAACAACACTGAAAAAAGGTGATGTACATGAACATCTATCTGAACAACTTAGCAATTTCCTCCTCTATAAGGTGTTGATTTAATGTTGTGAATAAAAGAAAAGGGGAAATAAGTTTGAGTTATAGCAAGAAAGGTATTATTTCTCTTCAGATAGGTGATTCACAGTTCTTAAAACTCGAAGGGAACTGAACTTTTTTCCTCATACATGTTCATATTATAGTAAAGCATTCAATGTATAGGGCATCTATCAGCCAAAGTCCTTTCATCTTAAGGGAAATCTGAGGATGTAGTAGTTACCCTAAAGGCAGAGGGAATAGAGCAGACCAATGCCATACCAATTATACTGTTTCTCAGAGGGATCCATTACAAGCATTCAAACTCCTTCAATTCTACTTCACATAAAGGCAGTCTGTGTCAAAAGCTGAAAGCCATTGGTTGAATTCTAAGCTGCAGATCTTCACTCTCAAGGATTTGGAGAAGTGGAATATGTCTGATTCCTTCCACAGTGATGAAGAATCTTCTTTGAAATGTTAACAATTGTGCTGCATGTCCCTCCCTCATTTCTTTATTTGTGCACAATTCATATGCAGGTAATGACAGATACAATATGCAGGGAAAAACAGCTATAGCACTGGTTTTCACTTTTTTCTTTTCCCCAGAAAAAGAAGAGAACAAAGCCAGTGAAAATATTTTTATACTTTAGTTTGAATTTAAAATGCTCTCTTTTTTCAGTTTCTTGGGCTGTGCTCATTAATAATGATGACTATCTGTTAAAAATCAGGCATTTATAATCTTTCACATATCTCTGTTGTTCAACTGTTGGCAAAGTACCACTGGAAACTTTTTGTGGGATCAGGAGGGGGAGGAAGAATGTATTCTGAGGTAGGTAGCAAGATCCCTGTTCTGTCCTTACACAGCTTGGGAAATGGGAAAGGTCACACTACAACAAAATAATTTTTGCTGGAGGGAACACCTGGAGGTCATCTTATCTATTCCCTACACAAAGCAGGATCAACTTAAAAGTTCAATTCAGTTTCTAAGGGCTTTGTCAACTGTACTCTATGGATATACCTAAAGATGTAGACTCCACAGCCCTGGGCAACCTTTTTCACAGCTTAACCATTCTCTTGGAGAATGTATTTTTTGCTCCCTCGAGTTAGATTTTTTCTTGCTATAGCTTGTGCCCCCTGTATCATGTCCTTTTACCATATACCTCTGAACCAAGCTTGTCTCCATTTTTTCTAGAACCTCTCTTTCAACAGTTAAAGACAGCAGTCAGGTCTTCCTTTAGCCTTGTCCTTTTCAGACTGAAAAGTATCAGTCCTCTCAGGCTCTATTTGTGCATCATATGCTCACCTAAGTATCTTGGTAACCGTCCTCACTGGAACTGCTTCAATGTTGTTCTTGTGTGGGGAGAATTGGACACAGAACATCCCGTGTGATCTCACCAGGGCTGAATAAACAGGCAGTCATTCTGTGCAGGCTCTGAACTCCTGCCTCACTGGCATAACTCTCCATTGGAGTGGGATGATGTGGATATGCACCTTTCCTCCTCAGAAAGTGGCAAAAACAATACTCATAAAAGAGAACAGTGCTATGGCAATTTTGCATAAGCAAAGAAGCACAAAATCAAGGAGGACCATCCCCAGAATTTAGGCCCAGCATCATAAAATAGGAAAAGGCATCACCATTGGCTAAGTCTAGATTATCTCTGTTATGGTTCATGAAAAATTTTCCTGAGTAATTAAAGGAAGGTTGATTTGCTGGGTCTTTCCAAAGATCAAAATATTTCATTCAATGAAGAAAAACCATAATTTTCTATGGATATCAGTTTTCCTAAAAGAGGAAAGAGCAAGGATGTCTCCAAGAAGGGAACTAGAGATTACATGCAGACACTATAACCCCTGAAGATATCATTTTATGCCAAGCCAAGATCTCTGAAGGGCCTTGCAACTGTGTTCCCTTCCTAAGTGCTGACCATTAAGTAGGTGCCCTTGTTGAGACCAGAGCGTGTCCTCATCTGCTGTCAAACTGTGTTGCTGCCTGGAGCCTGTCAACATAAGAATTTAAATGCTCACAAAAATCAGAGATATTCCTCTCTATCCACCAAATTTAGCTTCTGTTGTTCGTGGTATCTACCCATCTTTTGCCTCATGAAGAGAAAGATGCCTTTGTCAGTATACTTCTTCACTAATTAAAAGTCTAGATTAATGCCAAGTAATAAAATTATTTACCAGGAAAAGCTGCAAGGAACACTTCATTTTTAATGTTCTGTTTGTATTTAGTGCCAGAAAGAAAGGAGACTGGTAACAGAGAATAGAAATCAATGAGCACCTGAGGCACCGCTCTAAATTGGATGCAAATTGATAGAATAAGAATTAAGAGGATGCAGTCATGCAAATATTTAAATAGAGCAACCTTAATCTATAAGGAACTGTATTCTCAGATGTTGTTGTTCTTACCTCTAGGTATTAGCTTTAGTACTTTGTTAACTTTGAGCAACAGAAAAAAATTAAAATCCGTTCCTTTGTTACAGACATTGGGTATTGAATAAAGCTACTTGAAAGAAAAATAGCTTTATTACACCACACAGAGGAGGAGAGTCTGTTTTCCATATTTTTTTTTAACCAATCATTGTTTAAAATTATTCTTGGGATGGTTTGTTTACTTCTCTTCTCCATCCAAAAAACCCATAGAGGTTTACTTATCAAAAAATTGTTTTCACTAAAAAACTGATAACAATCACAATTAAATTTAACCTGCAATTTCAAGTAACTCAAATTATGCCCCAAAGCTCTGTGGCATATTCACTACTGTTTCGTCAAGTCTCACTCCTCATCAAACCTTGAAGTTTTGCATTCCCCTTGGACTGCATTTTCCTTTCCATCTTTTAATGCTATAAACAGTTCCAACAGTACAAAAGTAAATAATTTTTTCATTAATAAGTTTCCTCAGAATGTCAGCTTTGCTTATTTCTCTTGTAACTTGCCAAAGCAGGATTTTTATTGTCTTTGTTAAAATGCATTTAACTTGCAAATATTCAAAATCAGTTTTGTTATTCCATTTTCTTGTCTCATTCTTACATGGTGGTACTTCTTGTTGAATAATATGAATGCAATTTCCATAATGAAAATATAAAGACAAATTATGTGTAATTTGTTAAACATATGCAATATGGCAATATCCTGCTGACACCATTGCACAGATGTGAAAGCAATTTAATTATCAAGATGTTATTCTCTCTATAAAATATGGAGAGCTGCTGAGAAACAAGACGTACATAACACTTGAGCTTGGCTCTTTTTTTCTCTTTCACCTTCATAAGCATCACATGTATTTGGAGATAATGAACATGGGACACAGACCAAACAAGCTTACTCAACTCTTTGCTAGTATGATTCTGTTCAATCATGATGCTAAATTTGTGTAATTAAAATGTTAATGGTCTTCAGAAACATTATTTTAAAAAAATCTCAATTTCTATTTACTAGTTGTAATCTCATCAAAATTAATTTACAAATCAAGTTACAATCTCAATGGAAACATTTCTTTTCATTAAAGAGCACATATGAAGTTCAGGAACTATATTCCCATCAAAGTGAAAACACACTTGTACATTTATGGAGCTGGACTTCAAAGATCAGATCCTAATGATGAAATCATAAACCACAATATTTTTGACTCACCCAAATGTCCTGCAAAGCAGGAGGGAAGGGGTTCAAAGAGTATACCCACAGATCATATTCGTTCAGAGACGTTGGCAATCTAACATTCCTGAGTATAAAATATCACAGAATCACAGAAACACTTAGGTTGGAAGACACTCCAAGATCATCAAGTCCAGTCTTTGAGTGATCACCACCTTGTCAACTAGACCACAGCATTAACGTCCTGTCATTTCTTGAACATGTCCAGGGATAGTGACTCTACCACCTCCCTGGGCAGCCCATTCCAACACTTCACAACCCTTTCAGCAAAGAAACTCGTCCTGATGCCTAACCTGAGCCTCCCTCTTGAGGCCATTTCCTCTTGTGCTATTGCTGGCTGTCTGAGACAAGAGGCCAATCCCAACCTGGCTGCAGCCTCCTTTCAGGCACTTGTAGAGAGTGGTACAAGGTCTCTCCTGAGCCCCCTTTCCTCCAGGATAAACACTCCCAGCTCCCTCAGCCGCTCCTCATCAGAACTGTGCTCCAGACCCTTCCCCAGCTCCACTGCCCTTCTCTGGATACACTCCAGAAACTCAGTGTTTTTCTTGTAGTGAGGGGCCCAAAATGAACAGAGCACTTGAGGTGTGGTCTCACCAGTGCTGAGTATAGGAGGACAATCCCTGTCCTGATCCTGCTGACTATTGCTGACACAGGCCAGGATGATATTGGCCTTTTCAGCCACCTGGGCACATGCTAGCCAATGTTCAGCCACTGTCAATCTGCACCTCCAGGTCCTTTTCTGCTGGGCTGCTTTCCCCCAGCCTGTGGCCCAATCTTCATTGTTGTGACAGAGGTGTGGGATCAGGCACATGGCTTAATTGAAACTCACACTATTGGCCTCAGTACTCCATTTAATGAAATACAAGAAAATTCTATCTGCTAATAGTACAGCAAGCATATTTTTAGGAAAAAGACAGCACTCCTAGCTACATTACCATATACAAGACCAACTTTCTCCAGAAAGCTGACTTATACATAATTCTTTTCCAGTCCAGTTTGAAATGGATTTTGAATTCCTGCTGTCCTCTGTCCTGGAGGCAGTGACACAATCTCCAACTCATGAAAAAGCAGTGGTACAGTAGTAGATAGTGATTCGTTACAAGCTATTGCCCAACTCCCATTGCTAGGACTATGAAACTTCATTGCAAGTTGAAGCTGGCTCCTTGCTAAATGAGATAAATTGGAGAACTATGAATGTCAGAATAGGAATAGAAGTTGACCTTCTACATTTTGCAATTTCAGGTTTCATTTGGTTCTATGGTAGTTAATTAGCGGAAGACATCACCCTTTTTCCTCAAATCTGACACGATATATCCCCTGTAAATGCATGTGTAAAAGTGCTTAAGAAAGGCATTCCTGAGGAAGAGACTTGTAATAGCTCAGCTCTACAGATTTGTGTACACTAGCTGAAGTGTTATAGGGCCAGACCTTCAGCTGGCCTTCCTGCTCCATTAACTTCCAATGGCACTATAACAAATCACACGAGCTCATGATGTGCCCCGTGATGTTTAATATCTGACAGCTGGAGAAAAGTGGATTAAAGCAACATCAAAGCATGCAAACTCCTAACTCTCTATATAGATCAGCATGAGTTTAAGCTTAGATTTCTTTTTGGGTTTCATCCTTCACTTATTACTTATTTCAAGTATCATATTCAAAGGCAGTGAAAAATTGCTTAGCTCAGATTGGGAGTCAGGATGATTATCCAGTTATACCATAACACAATATATTAAATAGTTTTCTACTTGTTTTTCAAAAAGGAATTCTGCATTTGTTTAGAAATGAAAATACTTTTTGTGTTTTAGTTTGTCATACTATAGTGCGTATGTAAACATAAAACATTTAACATGCCTGTATTTTACTTGCAATGAGGATTATATGTATAAAACTTCAACTATCAATTGCATAAACTTTCAGTACATTTATATACCCATTTCTGACAATGCAGTACCAATTCTGACCATAATCTTGTATTGATAGTTTGGTACCAGACTTGAAGTCTGATTAAAAAAAAAAAAAAGAAAGAAAATTACACAGTGAAGGGAAGTCATTACGAAGAAAATAGACTTGTCCCCTTTAAATAATGCTTGCCTATGCAAAGCACCTTTCCCTCCAAAATCCCAAAAGCAGTGTTTGACAACAGTAAGTGCATCCTGATCACAGACTGAACTAGTGTGTACCATTATCTAAGAGTTTTTCCCACAATAATAAGTCAGTTTAAAAAAGAAATCAATAAAACCAGACAAACAAGGAACAAAATAATAACAAAGACATATAGAAATTATTTTATGTCTAACTCAGTTTCTAGCATACTAGTTTCAGTATGCTACCCAGACTGTGTAGGATTGTTACAGCACAGGTTTATCCTGGATTCTTCAAATTATAGTAATTGATTCTACCTTTTTTAGCCCATCCATGTTCTCCTCTGCACAAGCAAGCATAGCAGTCATTTACTCCTACTCCTCTGAGGAACAACCACCAATACAAAAAGCTGGATTGCACCAAGATAGACACAAAGCTGCTCACACTTAAGAGCAAATTTAGTGATATGAACTGTGACCAAAAAACCCTATTCCCACATTAAATGAGAAAGCTGCTGTGCAGTCGTCTCGTATCTACTGACTGGTAACAAAATGAAGGCCAAGCAGCTTAGTGACCCAGTTACATGAAGTAAGATAATTTAAATCAGTATTTCTTTGAGTACCTTCATTCCGTTTGCACAATAGTACTTACAAGTAACAAGAAAGCAGATTAGAAAAAGCAGCTCTGGGACCTTTGTCATTGTAGGGAGGATTATTCCTAACAATTTATGTGCTTAGATTTCAAAATCATCAATGTGTTTCTGCTTCCCCATGAAAATTTTAGTAATAGGCTTGTAATCCTTGTTTCAAGTTACACAAAGGCTGGTGGGAGAATTTGAAGCCAAGGTCAAAGCACAAGGACCAATGCATAGGAAAGTACTAGAATGCAAGGCCCATTTGGAAATAGTGAAGAAAATGATGGTAAATAAAAAAAGTAAAATATTGATTACAGTTACTTCTTTTAGGTGTTTTCCTCACTAACTTATCCTTTAATTTATCCTTTATTAAAGTCATTTTAGCTGAAAAAAATAAAAGTGAGTCAAGATGAAACTTAAAAAGTACTCTTTATCAACACTTGATCAAGAAATTACGTGGAAAAGTATTCATGGTCACACAATTATAATACATCTTAATCCCATGAAGGAAAAGTAGTAAACTGATTGAAATATAACATAAAAGAAAAATTGACCCAATTCAACCATTGTTAAGTGTGATTTTAAATTCATGTTGCTGGAGTAACACAAAATGTAAAAAAAAAAAATCTAAAGCTGCAAAGAACACTGCAGTTTTTCTAACTTTACCTGGAATTAAATTTATTTGAATAATCTGCCTATTACAAGATTTGATTTTTCAATTTTGACAATATTTCTCACAATGTGACAGTGCTGGAGGCTGTGCTAATACTTTAAAGTACAAATATGCAAACTCAGTGTCTTCCTAGGAGGTGTCTGTAGGGTTGAGGAGAGTCAGGATTAGAGGATATCTGCAAGCAGAGGGATTAGCTACAGTCCTCCTATAAAATAACATTCATGGCTGCTTATATTTAAGACAAGGGTGAGGGTCACTTGCCTGAATATTGCAATTATGGCAAATAAAATTGACTTGGTGACTCAAAATCATATAGTGACAATTTTTGTCACCCTTTTGTGGATTAAGTCAATGTGTTGACAAGACTAGAACAATAGTTTCTTATATTTTCTGTATATATCAACTTTTCTCAGCTATCATTTGAACTAAATGCAAATTTTCCTCCACTTAAATCCTCACTTTTAAATAAATCTTCAGCAGAATTGCACACAAATTTGAATTGATAAGAGGTTTATATCTCCTGTTATTAACACAAAGTGCTTTATAGTACAATTCATACATTTATATTTGGGTCATTTATTAGGGTATACTTTGAATCTGAATGTGACAATTTAGCAGAAAGTTATTATGAAATACTATTTTTTATTGCATAGTATCAATAATGAAATAGCAAAATTATTGTCTTTTTTCTAGTCTTATTTTAGCTCATGTGCTAGAAATCTCTGGAAATATGGTCTTTTAAGTTAGATGACCAGCATTTCCCAACTAGATTAGTAAAACCGATAAGAATGCTCTTGGCCTGTTATCTACAAAGAAAAAAGGAAGCTTGATATTTCCATATATATATATATATAATGTCTTTGGGAAAGTGACGGTTCTGACATGTATTAAAAGAATATTCATATGCCTTTATGCTGGAAAGTCCATTAAATACAAATCTGTAATTCAAAAAAGGACACCAGTTTGTTCATAGGCTTCTGCAGTGGCTTTCTGTAGGCTATGAAATAAAACAGTGATATTATCTGTCTTATCTAGATAGTGAAATCAGGGTCTTACTGAGGTTAATCAGTGTGTGCAATCAGACTCTATTAAGCATGATTCTTAGCAGACAGTTTGGCTTCCAGAGAGATTAAAATACAGTTCTTCAGGGACAACAGAGCAATTTATTGACCACCAAAAAAAGATCTGTATGTTCATTTAAATTTTTGCACTTGAGCAGCTTCACTAAATCAACAGGGAGTGTGTATTCTTGTTTAAGAAATTAAGTACAGGTGTAAATATCTGCAGAATCTATGTCCACATGCTCCACATATTTTGTCATTTCAAGTGGTCACAATTTCCTGTTATTCAGGATAACCAAGAATGCATGATATTCATTAAAATGTTACAACTTGAATAATTTTATGAGAGTTAAAAACCTTTTATAATATTCAATGGATCTTAAAAAATATCAAGTGTTTGTGGAACTCTCACTTTTCTGCCACTAAAATGTCTAATTCCAAATGTTATCAAAAAACTGTCTTTTGGACTGAGAATATGAATTTCAGGTTTAAACCCAATGAGGATTACAATGAGATTTAGTAATAGAAACACTGGCAGATCTTTAGCAACAGCAGAGCTTTCAGGCACAGCAATAATAGTAGCAACAGTTGTTTGCAGATGTTCTTGTCATTTTAATCATCCAGTTAACAGAATTAGCAATGATCCACAGTTGTCTTTAGTATTCTGTCTGCAAACTGTTACATTGTGAAAAGATGAAGGGAGTCATAACAGCTTAATAGAAAAGCATTAAGTCTTTTTCAAATTTATCACTTACTGTATTTAAATGTGGAGTGCTGGTAAAGCTAATAAAACTTTTATTTAAGGAACATTTCCCTTATATTTTTTTTACGGCAATATCCATCTAAAACAAAGACTGCTGGCCTTCTGTAACTGTTATTTCTAGATATTCTTGCACATTAATGCCCCAGCACATAATACCAGGTTAGCTATTATATGCATTGCAGCCATTTTCTTTAGTGCTCTGAATTAAGTATCAAGCATATGTTGAAAGCCTTATTGAGATGCAAGAAGAATGAAAATAGCCTCCATACAGCTAAAGAATGGAAAAAAATGTATTCTTGAAAACTGGGATTTTGTTTTTCCAGTAGTCTACTCTGCGCCTTTGTCTAGAAATTTTGTAGCAAATTTTGGTCTAGACAGGCTCAGGTACCAAAGGGTTCAGCTGCAAGAGCTATGAAAGGCACACATAAGGGGCTGCTGAGCACAGAAAGCCACAGTTATCATGGTTAAGCTGCTCTCTGTCCCCAGGCAAGCTGGTTTTAAAACAGAGTTGGCATGTTTACACGTGCTACAGTCAAGCCACTAGACTGAAAACAGTCAAGCCACTAGACTGAAACACAAACACAATAAAGATGTGCTGTAAGTGAATAGAGAGATCATATAGGCTGACGATTTGGGCCACACAATTTGTGAAACACTCTGTAACACAGAACAGAACTGGATGCTCCTTTTGAGAGGGTTTAACTGGCTGGCTCATGGAGAGCCTGTTGTCCACCAGGAGCTCCAGCTCCTTCTCCTTCTCCACAGTGCTGCTTTCCAGCACATCAGCCCCAAGCCTGTGCTGGTTCCTGAGTTTATTCTTCCCCAGGTGCACAACCCTGCATTTGACTTTGCTGAATTTCAAACAACTCTCTGTCCATCTCTCCAGCCTCTCAAGGCCCTCCTGAAGGGCTGCACAGCACTCTGGGGTATTGGCCACTCCTCCCAGCTTTGTGTCATCAGCAACCTTGCTGAGGAGACATCTGCCCCTTCATCCTAGTCATTGATGGTAAGTTAAACAGTACTGGGTCCAGTATGGAATCACCATTGGGGGACACCATTAGAGACAGGCCCCTAACTACTCCTTGTTCATGATCATATCCTTGATCATGACCCTGTGGGGACTGCCAGTTCTCATCCACTCATCCTGTCCACAGCTCCTGAGTTTGCCTATGAAGATATTGTGAAAGATGTGTTAGATAATTTTCACTGTAGAGTAATACAAGATAATAATATATCTAGGGGAAAAAAAACAAAACCATGTCTGTGCAATGCTGACCACAAAAGTAGCAGCTGCAATTCAAGACAGAGCCATTGAGATCATAAACAGTTCACTGAAATCATGAGATCTGTATGCAATGGCTGCCAAGAAAGCCAAAAATATATTTGGAAGAATATTGCGACCAAGACAAAAGTATAATTTTTATGTCGTATAAAACCAGCAGGTGTCCACATCCTGAATGGTGTGTTGCTCTGGTCTCTGTATGTCAAGCAGGATATAGTAATTTTGGAGATCACCTGATGTGCTAAAAACAATAAAGTAGCTATGTTACAAAGACTAAATTTGGACTCCAAATTTGACTTCAATTTGGAAAGAAGATGGACAAGAGATATGATCAAAGTTTACAAAATTCATGGTGTCAGTGACTAAGAAAAGTACAAAATGAAATTGACTGAATTCCTCAGTGCAAAAACAGGGAGTGCCTGATAAAAACAGTAGGAGTTCAATTTCAAACAGGTAAAAGAATATTCCTTTAAACAGAATGTAAGAATGAAAGTCATACCACTTTTCAAAAAAAGACAAAATCAGCAGGTTTGGAAAGGTACAAAAAAACCTGAGCAGCAAATCCATAACAAATACAGATAAGCAATAGTAGGGAATGTATCCTCTTCCATCTGTAACATGGCAGCTGTAGATGCCAAAATGCCTATATGGAGAAAAGATCACAGGAAGTGGTGAGGCTGGTGCTTTTCTTAAATAGCTTATCTTTTTGCTACTACTTTTTTCCCCCGTTTCTGGAAAGGCTACAATTAATAAAAGGTAATGCACAGACTCTGCAAAGCTAGCTTTCAGTACCAGCCCCAAAAACATAGTTCCCAAACCAAGGACTATCAGATATTAAACTGTTAATAGCAAATTGAAGACTAGATTGATTGGATGGATATTTTAAGTACTCTTAGACAAGATTAAAGCCACACTTTGATAACCTCTTAACTAAGCCATTTCTAGGGCTCCCAATGTTCAGTACCATATCCTGTAAGTACTGTTCTATTTTCCACAGTACTCTTATATCTATATTCATCAGTCCCCATGCCTTGAAGCAGCAGTGTTTATTTACACTGTAGGCTCAGTAGGTTGCACACACACCCTTTGTCTTTCATCCAACACTTAGTCACCTCTTTTTTTCTCTAAAAGTCCTCGAGCGTTCCTTTAGAGAAAGTGTAACAACAAAAGTCAGACAACAGCTTCAGGCTTTCCCATGTGAAACCATCTTGCTCCTAATAACTTTCCTGCTTGTCTAATTCAGAACCTCCATCCTGAATAACAATAGTCCCTTCACTTGTGGAATATATCTTTATACTGTAGCCATTCTAGGGGGAAAGAAAAACAACAGCTAGATGAGGAGATTAAATCCTCCATTTCCAAACTTGCCTCAAAATAGTGTGCTCCAAACAAAATGCAACAACAAACATCCGTGCTGCAAACACTACTGGGAGCACAGGGGAAATCGTAGCTACACACAAACACAAGATGATTCAGGTATTCTGCTGTGCCCTGTGCAGCAAACTAACTTGGGATTTGTACTATACATAAAAAAACACATGCAGTGCAACACAAATATCCAGCAGAAGCTGGAGCTGTCTGATTAAACAACATCTTGTTTATACAAGAACTGATACACCTTAATTTCTCTTGGTTGGAAACCTTGCAGTGACATTGTGTAGGGACATTACTGCTCTTGTACAAAGAAGTGATTTGTAGCTTCTCAGCCCATGAGGTAATAATATTTACCTCACACATTCCTTTTCATTAGACTCTGCTAGAATTATCCTAATGTGCATTGTAGAAATAAGACTTTCATGAGTGTTTGGCTGCAAATTTGGAAGGCTGATGTGCTTAAATTATGACTATGCATCTTCATCTTACCACTGGACTCCAACTTAAGCCCTACATAGTTAAAATCTTGAACAAGATGCAGTTGCAGCTGTATATATAAGCTCTCTGACTTAGTTGAGAGTTTTCATGTACTTAAAACCTTTTATGAAGTACAGCTTTAGGCCATTAGAAAAGTCAGCTATCTGAAGCTTTGAACTTTTGAAAAGAATCTGTAGTGTCTTTATCTGATGTTTATCTCTTTGATTTGATAGAGTTTTTATACAAGGAAAATATGGATCCAACATTGCACTGGAACAAAATCTGTGGTTTTTCTATTCTCCCCAGAAAGAACAACAAAACCAGGAATTCTTTACACTTTACCTTATCAGGAGAGCTATGGGCAAGTGCACACAAATCAGCCTGAACACAGGCAGAAGTAGAATTATATGAGCTCTGCTTGGCCAACAGTCAAAAGAATGTTGTATAGTTACACAAAACATTTTTCTTTCTTATTTTTCTTCTTTGATACAGCAACTCAGGCATTCTACCACTACTTTAGTATTTTAAATATATCTTCTGAAACTGAGTGGGGATTCTCTGTAAATTAGGAGTTAAAGAAACAAGGTTGAGTGTCATTAACACTGGATCTTCTCAACTTCTTTTAGTAGAAAAGCAAAAAAAGACTGCCTCCTTAAGGAATAAAAGAGGATACTCTATCATAAAAGTGTGCATAAACCTTATTTTCTTCCATTTTTTAGAATTCTTCCTTGTCCTAACTTCCTTTCTGAGCTGAAGCAAGTAGCACCCATCATAGATGGTAGCTTATCTGAAGAGTAGTTTACTCTCCCTGTCAGTGTTATTACAATAGCTCTTTGAAGAGCTCATGGTGCTTTAACCTTATACCTTATGGTTAAATTAAGAATTTCACCTGACCTCAGAAAAAAAAACAAAACAAAAAAAAAAAAAAAAAACCCAAAACCAACAACTAAAAAAAAACCACAAAAACGAAAACAATAAAATAGCTCAACAAACTAGAAATTTGGGGGTTGTGCTCCTTAAAACCAGCACACTGGGAAACTCTCACAAAACACCAGATAAGGTCAGTGAGGTTCTGAACTCCTTTCTCCCTATGAGGTTCTTGCATGCTGCATACTATGCATTGCCTGAGTTACTTGTTTATCCTCAGCAAGCTACTGCTAAGAGAGAATAGAGAATAAAACCTTCCAAAAATGTTTGAAATGTATTTATATGTATGTTATAATGATACTGAGATGCTTATTTTCTTTTTACCTAGGTACGTTTAAATACCTCCATTAAAAATAAGCTTTTTGTTGTTACTGTAACATCACTTGACCTGGCAGGTTACTATTATTGCCTGAAAAATCCAGGCATTCTTACTCAAAGGCAAATCACTGGAATTTAATTAATAGAGAGAAACTTTGTTTCACCAGACAGACTTTATATAAAATATGATCTCCCAGAGCTTTGTTTTATATCTCATGGAAATATAAAATATGCTGTGCACTTTGATTCAAATACAATCCATGGCTTACAAAACATATCACTGTTTAACAATGAGTAATGTGATGGAAAAGATAAAATAATGTTCTCTAACCAATATCAGTGAATCACCAGATAAGGAAGTAGAGATATATGAATCCTCCCTTAATCTTTTCGAAAAGTACGACTTGATAGAGAAGGATTACATGACACAAACACATCATCTGACATTTACTTCTGGTTTATCATAAAATATTTGTCCCTCTTATATGGTAAGAGTTGTAAAAAGAAAGGAGGGAAAATGAGAGTAGTCCCATTACTCTCATGTTCAAAACAGACAACAAGAGCAGAACATCCTTTGAACAGTTTAATTTAAAAATGTTAGGCTATGGATAAGTATTTTTACTTTAATATTTGCATTGCTTATCAACAGATTTATCAGATGTTCACAAAATCTTTAACTTTTAAGTGAAGAATAATAAATCAGGCAAGTGTTTTTCTTAAAAAAACACTGTAAAACTAGAGATTGTTATTATTTTTTAGGAAAAAAAAAACAAAACAAACAAAACTAGAACAAAACCAAACCAAACTAAAAAAAAATAGTATTTCAGCCTCAAGAGAAATCTTGTGTACTACCCCTACCCTTCTTTGCAAAGATAATTGATTAAAAAATTGTACTTCAAATTTTCAATGCACTTGAACCATTTTTAGTTTAGATCTGTCCTCTATCTTCTCCTTGATTGATTTAAATGCTAGCAGTTGTTATGGCAGCTATTGTAAAAGACCCTGTTATTGTTGTTATTCTGCTTGCTGGTATGAATAAGATAAATTTACATGTAAAATAGCCATTATTGGGGTAAGTCTTCACCTTAGAATGGATGACTGTCATTCTTAGATATAACCATTACTTCCAGTAACCTTAAGTGGAAGGAGAGAGAAAGAAATACTTAACCATGAAGAAAAATATAATTTTTAATCACCAAAAAAAAGTAAACTGAAGATGATTCTGCATGCACTGTAGAAAATTACAGGATATAAAACTGCTTGCATGATTTATCAATATGCCCAAGAGAATGTGGAAGAAAGTTTTCAATCTTGTGCATTCTCCATTAAATAATCATTTAAGTTGTGAAAATTTGTGAATGATCTCTTCTGTGTTTCCAGTATGGCAGAAAATAACTCAACCCTAAATTTAGGTGCTTTATCTAAAAGGTACTTTTGAAAATTATTACCCAGATTTATGAATAGTCAGGTAACACTGAAGAAGAATTTCTTTATTGACATCAATAACTCACCTTCTAAATCCTGTTTATGTATTTGTCTAAATTTGAACAGTTGTGCTTTTCCAGAATAATAATAACTATTCTTGTTATTACTTAGGCAAAGAAAAATATGTAAGTGTTAAAGTGTATTATTTTTAAATCCAGCATATCAGAAATAGATCTTTGTGGACTTGACATTGCTCAAATATTAGTCAATAAATGTCAGAACTCCTATTGAGTAGAGAAAACAGGAAGACATTCCTTTAAACATATTCTCAATTTAAAGTGTCTATCTATGTATATATATTAGTTTCTACTTTAAAATGGAGTAAAAAAGCAATAAAGAGCACAGAACAGAACATCTAATGCCACCAGCATGTGTGTGCTATGCCTTTCCTGGCCTTGGCTGTGGAATTGTCAGGTGAAGTAACAGGGGGCTCATTGTGAAGGATGGGACATATCACTGGGTTGACTCTTAGTGGATCTCAGATTGGGACAGTTTGTCATACCTCTTATATGGTACCTAAGTCCTCTGCAATCCCTAATGTGAGCTCCTCAAGTGAGTGTCTGTAATTCTATATATCACATCTGGAACAAAGAAAACTCTGTTGGCTCTTGGGCACTACTGTAATATGAATAATAGGGATAACCTATTACAAATGAGGTAACAGCTGTGCTGGGGAGGCATTTAATGCCTGTGGAAGTAAAGTAAGGGCCACATTATCTAAGAAAATTTTTTCACTGAAGTCACTTTTAGAAACTGTATTCTGTAATGTGCAATATACACCTGTTTTGATAGAATGGGGGCACTGCCAAGGCAAGAATAACACAGAATCAAGTACAATAGCACTACACCAAGTACTTTGTGCCAGCATATAAAAGCATTCAACAGTAGCTATTTAGTTGTAACCAGTGACACCAAAAAGGCAGTGTGCATTTTCCATAACTGTGTGCCAAGAAACATGATCACCTTTAAAGAAATTAATTGCAAGTCTGTAAGAACCCTCCTACACAGGGCATGTGAAACCCAGCTGCAGAGTCAACCTTTATAAGGGATTCTGCTTGCAGCTGCAGCTAGAAATATATAAAATCCCACTAACACATTTGGAGAATGAAAAAGAGCATTTTCATTGTAAATTAATGCTAATTTTCTATTCTTGATGCATCTAAAATTTCCATGACAGTCAAGGAAGCAGTCAGTGAAGCCTATCTATAATGGCAGGTAGGTGTTAAGGCACTCTGAGCACTGCCAAGAGAAAGAGACCTGCCCTGTCACTCTGCCTATAAATATAATTTGAACCTGTGTGTTCCAAGTGTGGGAAAACTGCTCCATCCTATTGACTGAATTCAAGAATTAGGCACAATCAAACAAGGTTAAAACATAACAATTACAGAAACATTAGAAAAAAAACCTGAAAACATTACTGCCTGCAGTGGGTTGACAATGACCAGCACCTGCCAACTGCCCACCCAGATGTGCCTTCACCCTTCTTCACCAAGAGCACAGGGGAGAAAACATGATGAAAAAGCTCAAGGATTGAGATAAAGACTAGGGCAAAATTAATTTGTGGGCAATAAAAACAGATTCATGTAGCAAGAAACAAAAATAAAATTTAAAACATTATGTTTTCCCACCCATTTTCACACCTCCATTTCTTACTCTTCAACATCTCCCCATCCTGAGTGTTGCAGGGACTGGGGCAGTCCTTACAGCCCTTATTTGCTACTTCCATCTCACACTTTTCCCCTACTCCAGTGTGGGTCCAGCCATGAGCTACAGTTCTTCAGGATAAACCTGCTCCACAGACATCTGTCCATGGGCTGCAGGGAGATCTCTTCTTCAGAGCCTCAAGCTTCTCCTCCTGTTCCTCCTCTGACCTTGACGTGTCAATGGCTGTGCGACATTTTCTCACTCCTCTGTCAGAGCTGTCACACAGCTGGTTTTACCCTTTCTTAGACACATTATCACAGAGGCACCACCAGCACTGCTGATGGGCCCAGCTTTGGCCAGTGGTGGGTCTGTTTTGGGGCTGGCTCAAATCCTCTGAGGACAACCGCAGCCTGTCCTCACTGGGGCTGTGACACAGCTCCCACTGCGAGCAGTGACACCAGGACTCTCCCCATGGAAAATCACCAGTTAGGGACCCTTGGTTCCATCATATTGCTCACACCATAAAAGCCAAGAATGCTGCTAGTACAACTGTGATTCTACTGCTCACTAGTTAAGTGACAGTTTTTCACTGTTCTTAAAATC
The DNA here is from genome assembly GCA_013398595.1 of Tychaedon coryphoeus. Lineage (NCBI taxonomy): Eukaryota > Metazoa > Chordata > Aves > Passeriformes > Muscicapidae > Tychaedon > Tychaedon coryphoeus. The sequence continues at coordinate 334,095 of WBND01000221.1, read as the reverse complement.
AGTGTGATTTCAAATTTCATGGATACAGATTACAACTCAACAGCTAAAATTCAGTGCATAAATGAATTAATATTTACAACCATATTTAAATGACTAATATTAATAAAAAAGTTTTAACTATTTGATGAAAGACTTTGACGAACACACTTTAAAAAGGGATTTTATAGGAATAAAAAGACATTCTTAAGGAAGTGCTTAGTCCAACCTCATATCCTGTGATTTCTTTGTTAATATTATAAAAAAACCTATATATTCAAGGTAAAATGGCATTTGCAGTTTCTACTCATGCAAGCAAGTTGTTGGGGTCTTTTCCTATGCTTTTCTGCTTTAAACATATTAAAGTAAAATATTTCCACACTCATTGGGCACTGTCCAGATGCTGACATCTTCATTCACGTGTGAGGTACAGACCAGTGTTCTAAAATAATTTCAGCAGCACTCGGATTCGTGGTCAGAAGCGTAACTTGAAATAAATGTGGGTACAAAAATCCACCTACGAATGTTTTAAGCCCTTTTTTTGTTGTCTTCTTGTTTTGCTGTTTAAAAGAAAAATCCATAAACACACTCTTCATTTAAGTTACAATAAATGCACCATGCTATCTCTAAAACGGGCAGATCAGAGACTTAAAATGTTTCTACTTAGAGGAGCTTATTCAAAACAGATTTTTAAAGGCCTTCTTTTCTCAGAATAACAAGTGGAAGTAATCATTTGTGTCATTCATTTGCATTCATCCATGCAAAAAGGCGTGTATACAATTGTGTGGGAATGTTTTTAGAGGAAAATGAACATGTAGTGAACGAGCCAGGAAAGGGATGTGAATGCTTTTATGAGCACAAGCTAGGCCTGTAGCTTTGCCCCTAAAGTCACCTTGATAAACAGACAGGAACAGCTGCAGCCCAACAAGAGAACAAGGGACAAGACAAGGAGAGCTGAGGGTGATAGGTGAATGCCAAGGAACTCTGTTTGCCTTGTGCAAGAAGGCTTGAACCAATGAGAAATGGTGTAGGGGTAGAGAAATTGTGTATTAGAGCTAGAAGAGAACAATAAAGTGACACTTGCTTGATTCATATTGAAACATGCAGTGTCCAGTTCTTTATCTTCCAACAATTGCTTTTAGATATTCTAGATTTTAGGTTATGTATATTATTCTCTGTTAAAATTATGGGGAAGTGCATAGAAGCAGATGAGGAGAATATTTTGAATTTCTTTTTCTCTAATGCTGATAGCCAGTGGACTTTAGTAAGCAGCAGGTGTTTTGTTATCTTCCCCAGATAATCAGTAAATTGCTTGCATTGTGTATCTGTCAGCTTTGCCATGACTCTTTCAGTGTCTGTTATTTCACAGAATCTGGGGGTCTTTGGTGTAGTTTAGTCTCCTGACAGCTATGACAACTTCTTGCCGTCACCTCTATTCTTGCAGTTTTCAGAAACATGGAAGTCAGACCTTTTATTTCAATACAATTCCCTTTAGGAGATTTAATATGTATTTTCTTAGAAAGATGAGACATTTAACTGGCGAAGTTTAGTGCATCATTTTGGTTTGGGGTTTATTTCGGTATTTTTTAATGTTGCAAAACTTCTATGAGATTCTAACTAAAGGTATTTTTTTGTTCTAGCAAAAGAAACCACCCAAGGCTAGAAGAAGAGCAACTTACAACTCAAGCCAGTCTAGGATTCAGTTTCTTTCTCTCAAATATAATATTCCTTCCAATCTTGAATTCTGATCCCTGACCTGCTATAGATCTTTCACAATTCCTAGGCTAGGGCCACTTTTCTTCAGCCTCTTTCAGCCCAAAGTGTCTCCCACACTAATGTTACCTCCTAAACTTTCACCAGACAGGTCTATTCATATTATCTCAAAACCCTCACATTTATCTTTATTCCATGCCAAATCATTTCATTCATTTTTTAGTTAATTCTTTTAAACTTTAATTTAATGCTCAAGTCTTCTAATTTTGAAAGGAGATGTAGCATAAGTGTATGTGTGTGTGTGCAAGTGGGAATAATTGGCACTTTTTCTGGATGCAGAAAAGAGAAGGCATCAATCAGCCATCCTATGAGAAATTACTGACTTTCAGGTTTCACAGGAGTCATAGTGATTATTTGCCACTCAATAATGTCACTATTTACACCAAAATCAAACTTGTTTTTCTAAAGCTTTGGGGGAAAGGTGACTAAATGTTTTATTCCAAATCAAGGATCAGGAACTGACTCACAAATGGATGATGGGAACCTGGACTGTTGCACAGCGTTTTCTCCTATAGAATATTCCCTTAGCTTCAAGAGAGTTATAAAGTGAAAGAAACAAAAACAAAAACAAAAAACAAACACACAAAAACTCTGGCTGAAGTAGAAATTAAGGCAATGTGTATCAAATATTCAGTCATGTACAAGTTTCTCTTTTTCAGACCATACCTTATTATTCAACAACTGAGGGTTTTCTTCTCATGAAAAGTCATAAAACGCTTACAACAGAAAAAGTAATAGAGTTTGAAGTATTACTGCTCAACAAATATATCCTTCTATATCTTCTATATTCTGAGTCCCGAGATGAGGAATTATACAATAGATTTTCTCCTTATACTCGAAATCGAAGCATGGCTACTTATTGAAATGATGCATTCTGAGGTTAATTACAATGAGATTACATCTTTTCATTGAAAAAAGCCTTGTAACATATTTTTATATATTTTATATATTTTCCTTTTTCGTGGAAAAAAAAATCACCTATTTTTAAAGATTATATATGTTTTTATATGGTATATTTTTTCTAAGATTTCTAATAAAACCTATTTTCAATAACTAAGTGGTTTTATTGGGCCTGGATAAATTGCAAAATTGTTAACTATTCAAAATCATATTTTTAAATAGAATCACTAAGTATAAATGTATAAAATTATAAAGCAAGCAAAAGAGAAATTAGAAATATTTACACAAAGACTATTTATTCCTTCTAAAAAATATTAACATGGAATTTTTCATCAGCTTTTCCTATTGTTTCAACCAATCATATCACAAGCAGAAATATTCTAATCCATATCTAAAAATTTTTGCTAAAATAAACTGCAGCACATGGCAAGGTTAAACTAAATATCCATCTGAATATTCTTAATTCTAATCATTCAATTCCGTAGCAGTTTATGATTAATAATAAAATTTAAATTTATTTGTTATTTCTAGAAGTGGGTACATCCCCTGGATCTTCAGTGGGAAAATGGACACTAAAACATCAAGGTAGAAAGAAAAAAATCTAGAAATACATAGCAAGTGTGCTGCTATGTCTGATTCAATTCAGGCCGAATAACAGAGGGCTTTATTTCAAGCTTCAACCTTTGCAAATGTATGTTTTTTTCAAATGTTTTTCATACACATTTCTCTAGTAATGATGAGTTACCAAATGAACATGGATTTACGAAAGTAATTTTTAAAGTATTTTCATACATTCTTGAGTGCATTCCTAAGGGAAAAAATGAACTGAATTGGTAATGCTTTAGTCTATAATGTTTGCTGAAAAATTTTTCAGAATAAAGTTTGCCACTGGCAAATTATTTATATTGATTCTTAGATAAGTAATAAGTAGATGTACTTTTAAAATTCATTCTCAAATGGTTTACAATTTTTAAAATAGTGGGAAATTGTTTCTTGCATTTCATGTTTTTCAAGGGGAAGATAATCTCCAAATCAGGTGTGTATTAGAATATTCAAGTTTTTGGATACTCATCCTCCCAAAATCATGAGTTTTGTAAGAAGTTGTCTCACATCCAACATTCAGCATTTTCCTTCAGTAAGTAAAAGGACTAATTGTGTTTTGTAGAAGGCTAAAATAATGAAAATATATTTCTTTGTACCTAATTCTGATTTGTGGTTCTAGCAGTTCCACTGTTTTCCTCACTGAGGTGCTTTACAGCTCTGTCCTCAACAGAGCAAAGATTTTCCTGGTACCATCAAATTTCACCATCTTTTGAGCCTCTCTCCTCATTTTTGCGAAAATATCTTCTTTCAATAAATTAATCTAGAAATGTTCATTATTTTCTAACATATATTTGTCATCTCTACCCTATTCATTCATATGCAGTGGAACACAGTTATCATGTTGATATTAAATTTCCCATTTTCTTTCCTTTCATTTATGTAAACAAAACGTTTGCATGACTATTTGAAAAAAGTTCTAAACAAATTTCTTACATGCAATCTCTTGTAAATCATCTGAATCTGACATAAGGTACTGGAAAGCCCATCTTCCCTTTTTTAAAGTACAGAACAAAGACATCTCAAGCCTTATCTGCTTTCTAGGGAAGGATAAAATGTTTTTGAGATGACAAGTAGAGATATCAGTAGGAAGTAAATATAATTCAAATCTTTAAAATTACTAAAACATAATTTTAAATATCAGATAATTTTCTAACTAAAGCACTCTTTTTTTTTCTCTTTTGTTGAAAGAAAAGTTAGCTGAAACTACAGTGGCGCTATAATTTACAACCATGGCTGGATCATTAGACAAAAAGATTGCCTTGATGAATTCTCACAGGCAGTGAAGTAGTCCCCAATTACTCCTAGAACCTGTTTTATTCCACTTAAATGAGTAGATTTTTTAAAAAATCTACTACTACTTCTTTTTTTCTGAACATTAAGCATCTGGTTATGGGAGCAGTTGAGACATCAGTGCATTTCAAATGGTGCAATTGGTCATCTAGAATACATTCAGGTATAAGAGGTATCTATTACATGTGCTTGTGGAGATTAAAATCTTTGTCTACTAGAGTCCATTTTTGGAATTTAATTACACAGTTGAAGAACAGACATAAAGTGGCATTTCTCAGGCTACTTTTTTAAAAGCATAAATGTTCAAAACACCAAACTCATAAATTATATAATTGCATTTTTTTTCAGGGATATTTTTTAGAATAAATCTGATTTACTAAAAAGGAGTTATACCACATGCACTTGATGTTCCCCCAGTAATCCATTTTTATCCTATTAAACTCTAATTTTTGAGTAAAAAGTATCCCCAGAAATAAAAGAAGCAAAATTCATCAGCAAAACTATTTTTCATTTCATCAAAAGTTCAAACCTTCCATTATAAACTGATTTTTGCTATATCATGTGGTATCATTAGAGGATTTTCTTGGAACAGAATCACTGAATTAGGTGCAGTCCTTTGTATTCTTGGAATAACTTGATAACTTGGTGCAGCCATGAAATTATAAATGTTTGTAAGACATAAATAATAGGTATACTCTATTTCAGCAAAAATACCTATAGCTTAAATAAAATGTACTTCTCCATAGGTGACTTGACTCAAAGCAAATAAATTGTACTTCACTGAGATATATGTATAGTCCTCATGATTTATTCCTGTGTTTGACATCATTTTTTTGAATCTCTAATATCTATTAAAATAACTGAGTATTTGTTCATTCCAAGAAGAACTCTGAGTAAAGGGATGTACAGATAAGAAATGGAAAAGCCTTGGCAGGAATTGTTGTATACCTTAATCCTCTAGCTCTCACACAGGGAGCTGTGTATACCCAAAAATTGTGCATGTGACCAAAGGCCAAATGCACAGGCCAGGAGGCAGCCTCAACTTAGCCAAGACTTGTAGCATCACATTTCCTATCTCACAGGAAAATAACTGTGCTTTCTTCCCATTTACACCTTCATGGACTTCTAAAACCTTTTAAGACTCAAGGCCAAGGTAGCTGCTGCTACCAAGCAAGAAGAGTTTGGCTGATGTTCTGCTGACAGAGAACAAAAGGTGCTCAGTAAACAGAGAAAATGTGCAAAGAACCATCACAGACACACCTGGGCTTCACAGCAGCCTTCAAGTTCAGAGTTCTTACAGTCCCTGTAATTGTTTACCAGCAGCACAAACCTTTTGGTTTTTGAAGAAATGAAAGGGAGAAAAGAATTCCAGGAGAAATTTTGCAGGGATAGTTCCTGCTTTTCGTTTTTCTTTCCATTTTTCTTCACAATAGGAAAGAACTGTCCCCACATGTCCCATGTATCTCAGACCTGAAAGAAGATAATCACTAATGTTGCTGTAATATTCATTTTTTCATTATCATAAGGGAAAATTTTAGTAGTGCATGATACATTTCAAGTTATGTAATTACAGCAACTCTACCTTCCTAAATCCATTACATCCTTCAGTGTGCTGCTTAGATCTTCTAAGGTGGATGGATGAGTGCATTTACTGATTTTAGCTATATTCACTATTATTTGAAATTAAAGAAGTTGCACAATTGTCAATTTTAAAATAAAAAAAATTGAGCGACTATTTAATAATGCTACATGTTTATATGTTTAGAAGTTTATTGCGGAATTTTATTCACTGCAGTGCTAAGAGTAAATAATATAATGAATAAATGGCACACAAACAGAATGAATATTTCAAAACGTATGTTGAACAAGTCTCTGTCTAACTTTAGTTTTTGCCATAACAATCACAGAATTCACAACCAGTATGAAGATTTTTCAATAACAGAATTTCTCTTGTACATAAAATAACTCTTTAATGTAGCTTTTACTCAACAACATTGTTATATATTTAAGGATAGGTGAATCATCTCATTGCTGCTCTTTGTTTGGCATCCTTTTTTGGTTATAGTCCAAGTTGCATGTCAGATAATACATCAAGAAAATTCTCATTCTAATATTTCTGCAAAAGCTGCATTAGGTTTTAGTTCAAATGAAATCCAATGGATTTATCTGGACTAGTTCCAACAGTGCTCTTGCATTTGTCTGATCTCAAGTTAGTGCAAAGGCTAGACAAGTTAGCCTTTAATTTGCTTCAGATAATCATAGTCAATTCATCTGTAAGTACTGGCAGTCCCACAGGAGGTGATTGCCATTCTCAAGACCTTCAAGAAAGGGATAAATGGAATATGAAAGGAATGTGTAATGCAATGTTTAATGCTCTGACTTATAACAAATGAAGAAAGAATAAAAGTTTTTGTTCTGAAATCTCTGCTCTAACCAGAAGCTGTGTGAGCTAAGAAACTTCTTAATGGGATATAGAGATGCCCTGGAACAAATAAAAAGGAGAGAATTACAGACCAACAACCAGCCCAATACATTGAGTCCCACTACTGAGCAAATACAGGCTGAAATAAATGTGTTTCTATCAAGCTTTCTAAAGCAACAGTTCTTTAATAAGCAATAACATCCTTCTGAATACTAGTAACATAGGAGTCAGGCTCATGGTTTATCAACAATCCAACAGTGCCATCTATCAGATTTCATTAGCATTATGTTTTTCCATATGGCAGTATGTTATTTTCTAATGCTAAACAGTTTCCGGATTTGAACTACAAAAAGTGTACAGAAGACTGAGCACTGTTCATTTATACATTAAATTAATGCATGCAGAGTTCTAGGTAATCATAAAGCTGTCAGGGGAGGAAGAAAAGGATAGCTTATCTTTTAAAAATTTACAGCTATTTATTAGATAACAATTGGCTACATTCTTTTTTCAGCAAATTGGTTATTCTTTCTTCTTGTGTGGTCATCAACTGATTTTCTGGAGTTAGGAGTTTGAAATCCTCTCTGAAACTTACCAGCTAAGAGGCTTACAAATATAGTCTGTGCCATCTAAAATTATGAAATAAGACACTTCTCAATGAGCACAGTTTTTTAAAGTTAGTATTTGAAAAATTACCATTAGCAAAAAAAACTGTCTTTTCTTCTCCTGAAAAGTCAGCAGGCAAGAAAAATAAAAAGCTATCCTACTATAAAATTCCCAAACCCCACATTGTATGCAATTAGAACTTCAGAAGTACAAGTCCACTATGATGCACCTGACTTTCAATTTAATATGAAAGTTTTAGTTTCTTCTTCAGCTTCAACTAATTGAACTGCTTTGTGCCTTAAAATAATTTAAATAAAGGAAATGTCCACATGAGTCAGAGGACAGGCAATACTCTCAAGACAGAAGATTCAGTAGGGAAAAGTAGATGTCATCCGTACACTTCAATAAAACAATGACTTTTTAAGATACATCAGGGGACAAAGCAATGTTATTTTTCAGAATTCAAGTGGAACTGTAAGCCGGACTTGGAACAGACTGATTGTCACTGGGTGGTAGCAAACATGAAAGAATACAAAAAACACCTGTTCAATAAGCACATAAGTTCTCTGGTGCTCAAGGGAAAAGTGAGTAGATTCCACTCCTCCATGCTGTATCTACAGAACTTGCAGTTAGTTGCAACTGTACAGCACAGTGCAAGGATGGTCCTATTCCCAGAGCAGTAAGCAGTACAGGTCCATCACAAACCGATACGCAGATTTAAGTCATTCTACAATAAAATTAGAGGTTTCTGGTCTTGAATTTATATGATTAGTTTCACTCCAGACCGCAGCTATCCGTGAGAAAATCAGATTAAATATTACTTGACAAATTCTATGAAATTCACTACATAAATTATTCAATCATATTTTTCTTACTTTTGCCAAATTTATAGAAATAATATGACAATTAGTAAATTAATTCAGACATATATCAATTTCTCTTCCAGGACACTGGCTTTGAAACATTCTATAATGTACATAGAATATGATATTCTTTAAGCAAAATACACAAAGTTATTTGTTAATTCAACCAACATCTGAAATTTTTGCTCATTTGTGTCTGTTTAAATTGGCATCTTAAAATGTCAAGATTATCATAACAGAAATCCTTTTTTTTACAATGAGTAGGAAAATCAATTCAGTTATTACATCTTAAATAATTAATTGTGTCTTCTGCTCCTTGCTGGACAACTTCAGAAGGAAGATTTGTCTTGAATAGCATGCTGGCTGGCCTTGACTCGGACACTCAATTTTCCGACACCTAAACTTGGGTGAGACAAATTTCATCAGATACTTTGAAATCATTGAACTGTCCAAATTTACTTTTAGATCTATGGTTTTCATTATGAATAATCCAATAATATTTTTTAAGTCCACATAAAGGGAGATTTTCAAAAGCCCACAGTATTGGCCTGACTCTGGCCCCATTAAAGTCAAAGGAAGTTTCAACACTGACTTGAAGGGAGTGCTTAAGAAGCAGAAGAGGGGTGATCAAAAGCATTTGATGTGGGAAAACTTGTCAGCATCAGCTCAGGATTAAGTGCTTTAAGAAGTCTTACCCCAGATTTAAATATATTTCTAATTATTTCCATGCACTTACAAAGTATGAAAATGAGTTTCATAAATAAAACTACTGTGGATCCATATGTTTATTTGAAGCTATTTGAGGGAAGCATAAGCTAAATTAGTATTCAGTATTTTCTTTTTCTCCAAGAGCCATGCCACCTCAAAACACTGTTTGTTAGAACAAGTCTTAAAACTTCCTTCAACATTATATTTCCCTGCCTTAGCTGATATTAGAGCTTAAGTCTTGTAGACTAAATTCAGGCAATAGATGTGCTATAATAATAGTTTAACATCACCCTGAGCCTGTATTTAGAGTATATCAACTGTCTCTTGCGCAGATTATTTCTTCTGATTAAAGAGTAGTGTATGTGGGATGAAGGACAACAAGGTCACAGAAGTTATTTCAGATCCAACAAATATATTTTGATCAGAAACATTTTCTGCTTTATCTAGAAATGCTTATTATTCCTACCATATATTTTTGTCATCTCTACCCTATTCTATCACATGACATTCTATTATAATGAGCATGAATTCTGTCATTGTAGGGGAGACCACAACATGGGCATTCAAACTCTACCCTTATAATTCCTCTATGCAAATTCAGCATAGTGGTCATGTATCTAGCTGCAATATACAACCATCAATTGACCTTCTGTGGTAGCTGTCTTCAGAAAAAAAAGCAACAAAACAAAATTTTTAAAAAAGTCCAAAACAGTTCTGCAGCAGCAATTGATAAAAAGAGAGTACTGATTTAAATGAGCTAAATGAAAAATTCCTCTGCAAATGCAAATATACAACTACAGTTCTAGCAGTCCTCTGTTTATAACGAAACACATTGACATTCAATAAACAGTGCTGCATAAATTTCATCTCCCTGTGGGGAAAATTTAAACTTATTTTATTATTCTGTTGGAATATTTTAAATGAGAAAAAAATGAAGATAAACTGCAGTTGACCCTAGGCATTACAAATGCCATTAAGGCTCCTGCTCTGTTAGGCCCATCTGTTGCTTTTCAGGCCAGCTATTCATTAACCTTATTAGCACCAGCCCCCATAGCCTTGAGTTGACATTTCCCTGGTTAATATGGAAAGCCCATTTCCTAGCACACATGAACAGGCTGATTAAAGGATTTGTATGAATTTTCTAATAGATGCAGTAGGATACAGAAACAACAGATCTGTTTTTTTTCCAAATCCAGTACAAAATTCCCTTCTGCAGGCTTCTAGGGGACTGCAGTGTTCTAATACATTAATATGTAGCTTTGCACAGTTACTGTCCTAATCAAATCAGCAGAAAATCAGTCTTCTTGGCATCAGTAATAATCTCTATCTGTTGCAGTAATATAAATCCAACTGGTATAGCATCAGATTTTGTACTAGATTTACTGATTAGCCAAAAAAAACCCAGAAAATATATTCATTCCACTGATACACCCAGCAGCTTAAATTGATGTGAATACATAAACTGTTTATCATGTTTAACCCATTGATAGAAAGTCACAGTAAGGTGAATTGTTTGGTATTTAATCCCAGTGCCTCTACATGCTGGGCATTCATGCAATTTTTTTATTCCCACAGAGAATATTGTGAGCAATTAAATTTGCAGAATGAGTTTAGAAGAAATGTTTTTCTGTCTCCATTTTGGATTAGGTATTGCAAGCATAAATAAAATTCTGTATATTTCTAAATCTACACAAAATAAACATTTCAGAAAGTAAGGAACATGAATTCACATCATAGATTTGGTGGCAACATAATTTTGCACACTAAAAGGAAATAATGAACTTTTTTTGTGAAGAGGTTGTTTTCAATTTTTTTTCAGAAAAGTCTAAGAGTGAAAGTAAGCAAACTAATGGGTTAAACTAGACAGGGACAGTACAGAAGCCTTTCTCAGCATCCCTTTGGCAGTTCTTATTCTTCTTGTATCTGTGGCAATAAAAGGTAATTTCCAGATAATTTTTTTCCCATAAGTGGTATGCCAAGATAATTTATAGAGATGCCCTATTCTTCCTGACCAATTTATTTAGTTAGGAGTAAGCCTTTAAAGATTTTAAGGCTAGAATTAAGACTGTCCTTCTCAAAAGGAAGAATAGGGCAATTCAGCAATTCAATTAATTAAAAATAAGACCTGACCTACAGAAACAACTACAATTACTATAGATAGAATGTACTGGAAAACATACAGCTGCCCAAATCTCTTTTAGTGCAAGGATCTATTCATCAAGTATTCTCCCTCTGTTAATCATTGTGTGTCCTTTCTTGTAAAGTTATCTGTCTCTACCATGACTGTTCTAAGCCTGTGTAAGACATTGCCTTTCTTTTTACAACTGAGTCTTTTTTCAACTACCAGAAGCCCAGAGCTAGTTGATAGGTAAAACAAAAATAATAATAGCAATAAATGTTTCTGGTCTTAATCAGAAGCTAGTGAAACCAATGCAAAGATTGCAGAAAATCTGTGAGGTTTTGGAGAACATGGAGTCCACTGAGGGTCTTGCATAATGGTGTGTCACTGATAATGTTACTACTTCTCCTCATGTTGTCATCACTGGGGTAATCTCTTTGAGCTCAATGTTTTGACTTATGCACACCTGAGGACTCAGCCTGCATCTTTATTTCCTCAAAGAAATCCTGATATTTACAGGTGTCAAGTAAGCAAAATTTCATGCAGAGGAGCTATTTAAAAGATGGAGCTAATATAAAGATGGAACATCAGCTTCTGTTGGAATTTCTGCTAAAAATGGACAAATCTGAAAGATGCTTATAAGCACCTCAATGTTTGGATGCCTATCTGAAAGGTTTTTACTAAAAATCTGAATGATTTATGGCTGCTTGGTTTAGCTGGGAAGTTCAGGAAAATAATCTGGTTTTTGAGGCATAGTTAATAGATACAGCTGAGGACACTTAAAGATAATCATGAAGTAAAATGTCTGAAAAAAAGAACAAAAAGAAAAAAAAGTAAAATTTTCAGACCTCAGAAACATATTTGACCCTAGAAATAGGTTAAGAAATTGACTCACTTATGCATTTTGTCATCACTTGTAGTTGTTCATATTACCTTAGTTTTTCATATTGAAAAGAACTCCAACCCTATAGCATGTTAAGAACTGCTTAGCATTTCAGTGAGACATAGAGGGGGTTAAAAGAACAGTTCTGCCTGTTCCTCTGCCTTGATTCCACTACAATGTGCTGAGCAACAAGCTGGAGCTCAGTAACACAAAAATCTTTCCTGGTTCTGGTGATGTTTCCACAAGTACTTTGACTCCCAGAGAAGCAAGGCTGGAGAAAACTAGATAAGCTTTCTCATCCTAACAGAACAGCACACTACCCAGCAATCATGAAGCAGCTTTTATGTGATATTTAATGTAAAAATAGAAAGTACCAAAAAAGTAAGTTTCACACCTAGGAGGCTACTGTCTTTTTTTCCATATAATTATTCCTTTTTCTCCTGCAGCTATTCCAGCTTCTGTGGCTGTGGCAGTACATTTATCAATTTTCTGATTTAAATTTGTGCTTTGCCTTAACTTGCATAGTGCTATCTTGCAATTCAGTTCCTAATTAAAAACAAGGTTTCTTTTACAAAGTTCTGTATGTACAGAAGAAAAGGGTCTGTGTCTTATCCCTTATAACTGAAAAAAGATATAAAGTGTGAGAAAAATAGATACTCTTATTCTTTTTTAGATAAAATTTTCTTTCTTTTCTGCAGTCCTTTGTTCGCCACCACAATAAGGCCAAGCTCAACATTCTGAAACAGCAATTCTAGTTACTGCTGTTAAGAATTATCTAAGTATTAAAGGAGGTATAGCATGGCATTTCTTTCTTAGACAACTAGAAGAATAAGTAATCTGCCAATTTCTTTCAGCAAATAAAAGAAAAACAGAGATCATTATTTCACTTCAAAACAGTTGTTCACAGAATTTTGACTCTACTGGAAAGTAGGTATTTTCTTTAGAGTATTTGAAATTCATATCCAATCCAGCAGAATTTAATACATATTTCCTAAATAATCTATTTGAATGCATGTTACTCAAATACCAAAAAATCTCATTCTGTCTACGGAAAGAAGAGGGCATGTCTCAGTCCTACAGGAATTGAAGAGATGGGCTGTCAAGTTTTTAAATGTGCAGGTAGCAGGTGAGTTTGTTCTGCTGATAGCAAAAAAGCAACCCAATAACAACTGTAAAGCCCTCCTTGTGAGCTAAGTTATGTAAATTGAAGAATGCCCTCACTGGCAGCAGGTATATTATTTCAAAGAAGAGAGACAACTGTGTTAATCTCCCTTCTGCTTAATCCCTGTCTCTCCACAAATCATCATGTCGACAGTTTAAACAGATTTAGATGTGACTGAAATCAAGAAAAGGAGATAGTCTCAGGATGCTGAGGCTGATGCAAGCCTCCAAGAGGTAATTTTGTTTGTGGTAGACAGAGAACAGAGGAGAGAGAGTAAATCTAACAAATCTAACAAAGCAGCCTTCTGGCCCAGCCCTGAGGATCAAATCCAATTCCACCAAGATACACATTAAGCCCTGTCTATCACAGCTTTGCCCTTGAAAAGACAAATAATGATGAGATTCACCTTGTTGTGCTTGTCTCTGGAGAGAGGAGACAGAAGACATTTAAGGAATCTGCTCTGTTGCTCATTTCGAATGCCTTTTATTATTTAATTCTTGTTTCCTTAGAGAAGGGATGAAAAAAATAGTTAACTCTGTTAGTTTAACTACTTGCTGTCCCTTAAGTAAGAAGCAATAATCACTAGAGTAAAATAAATAATCAGGAATCAAGAAAAAGGTGGTCAGTGGAACAGTGGCTCATGCATTATGCATCTTGACCAAATTATTTGTTGCAAAATGCATCTTTTATATCTCCTCTTTTAAGTGAAAAGGACCAATTTCTACTTACTGCTCTACTGCAAATCATTGTGAGAAACATTATCAAAATACTGGTCTGAACTTCGAATATTTAGTTTAATAATTTTAGTATAAAAGTTAGATTCCCTTATATTCCTCCTCTGCCTGGGCTGTGTCAAAACCAATCCACTAATGCTATTTTTCAGTACTTAGCAGTCAAGTTTTAGATGAAAGAATCCTTTTTCAATACGGATTTACTTGCATGCCACTCTTGAAGTTTTTAAACAAAAGTTCTATCATTTAATCACTTTAGTATTAACTTTTATCTGATCAAATTAGCATTTGCAAGACTACACCTAAAATAACAAAAAATTGTCTTTGGAATAATCTCCAATGCAAAGAAAATTATAATTACCTGGATGGATCATAGCCTGCAATACTGTGTCCTAGAAGAAAACCAGAAAATTAATTAGCTAATATTAGTGATACACTTTGAAGATAAATAGCCATATGAAAGTGCTGAGAATTATCACAGTTATTAGAAAGCACAATAAGCTGCTACTGACAACTTAAAAATTTCAGTAATTTAACTGAACTAAAGAAGATGCCACTGTTTGCAATTCCTTGGGCCTGCTCCCCAGAGTTTAGATGGGTTGAGGGGAAAGTAAATTCTGGGCAGATCATAACAATGCAAGATTGCAAGACCTTTTGTGAATGACCAAGAGTTCAGGCTTCTGCATCCAGAGTGGCCAGGTGCCTTTCCAGGAACTTCTGTCCCCTTCTCTCAACAAGTACTGTTTCCCTTCTTGCTCCTTGCCCTGGGGTCTCTCCTATCTGGAGAAAGGCCCATAGAGGGCAAAGGTGGGTTCATCTCACAGTATGGGAAATGGAGCTTCTGCTTTTATTCTCTTTGGAACATTTGTAGTCTCCTCTGAAACATTTCTAATAGCCTTCAGTAGAAATTGTTTCTGAGAAAGAGTTCTGGGTTTGGCAAATTAGCTTTTAAGAACAAAGACTTCTGCAAAATTAGTCTGACCTATTCTAGATGCAGAAGTTCACTCCCTGGACCACCAATGTGCCTAATTTGGAAGACAGGGCCTCTTCATTGGCAATTATTATGTTGTATTTTAGCATTTTTATCTGTTTGTACCCATTCATTCATTGTGTCCTTTTGAATACATTACCATGTTATTCAAACATGGCTGTGTGTGGCAATTGCCACCTAGAGATTTATTTTATGTGGTTTAAATTGAGTTTACAACACCTGCTGTAAATTTCCTTCTCAGCCAGGTTTCTTCACTTCATGAAATATAATTTCTTAAATGCTTTTAGATCATAGGAATGAAAGAACAAATTAAGTATAAGATGCAATATTCAAATTACATATAACAATATTAGCATATAATTCAGTTGAGAATGAATTAACAAATTTAGATTCCCCTTCTACACCATGAGCCACCTTTCCTGGAACTATTCATAATTCAGGCCTATTAGAAGAGTCCTTAAATATGGTATTTTACAGACTGTTGAATATTCATAACTTAAACCATACATTTTCTTAAGGAACGCAAAGAGGCTACATGATGAAATTTCTATTCATTGATTGCTTAATTTTCATGAAGATTTGCTTGTGTTTGCAAAATCAGAAATATGCTTTTGCTAGTACTTTCTCATCACTTTTTAAATTTGCTTCAGGAAAGCACACTGTTTAACTTCAGGAGAGCATACCTTGCCTGGATATATGCCACAATATTCTAACCCTATTCTGCAGGTGAAAAGAAATTCCTGATGGCAAGTTAAAATTCTTTGTCATGGCCACCTTGAACTTTTAGTGATTTTTTTGTATATGCATAATTAATAGAGATTTCTATTTTTTAAACTGGATTTATTTCAAAAAGTATGAAATATGTGAATCATTGTGCTCATGTGTTTAGCAGCCCAATGCCACTTCAGTCATCACACGCACAAATGGCACTGAAATCAGCAATGAGCGAAAGTGCATATCCCTTAAGATGAAAAAAACCTCACCTTGGCAAGAGAACTGGGTTTTGCAAAGGTCTAGAAAATGTAGTGATAATTAAATGCAGTAAGAAAAATAGTTTCAAAGTTAATTAAATAACTGGAAACACTGGAGAGAGCTGTGCCAGCTCTATTGCTCTCAACTATTTTTCTAAAGGAATTGTCTCTGCACTGAACTGGGGAGCTTTTGAGGATTGTGGCCATTTTATGTTGCCTAAATGCAATCTCTTTAGAGACTAAAGAACAGAGAGGTGAATCCTGCAGTGGCTGAGCCATCATGAATATCACAGCACCAAACAGCTACATCTCAGAGTGGCACAGGTAGACAAGGATGCCCTCTTAGGGTCGTTAGCCCTCCTCGTGCCCAGGTGTAACTGGGTTCCAGGTGTGAAATGTTTATAATGCACCTTTCAAAATGCAAATAACATAGGATCTGTGTCTGTCTGCTCAAGCATAGCACTATCACAGAATCTGATCTGTTTGTGCTTTTTGTGCTCTTTGTGCTGCCTCTCAGCCCTGAAAATCAGCCTTCATGCAAGCGAGCACCAGGGTGTGACAGGGGGAGGTGTGCACTAAGTATTGTCACAGGCCCATTCTGTGTTGCATTAAGAGATTTTGAGCTATTCTGCTAACCTTTATGATAGGCTAACAAAATACTGCATTCACTGAAAAGGAGGATGAGAAGGGGGTAGCTCCAGACCTGAATAACCTAAAATGTATTTTAATAAACTGCTATTTTTTAACTTATATCTTCTCACATTCATCTCTCCTTATTGGTGAAAAGGGAGTGGTTAAAAAAATGTATGGAGGTAACTCATTTGGGATTGTCTGCCCCCTTAAATTGTCTTAAAGCAAGACAGTCCAAAAGGTAAAAAATATTTTAATTAACACTTTGCTTAAATCATATTCATGTGTCTCCCAGGAGTCATGACAGCCAAATAAATTCAAATGTCACCATTTTAATTTCATTCCTCTGCATTATTAGATATTCTATGCAATCCTAACCTAACAGATTAGGACAAAAAAAGAAATGCAAGAGCCTGCATACTGCTGTATCAAGCTTTGCAGCTAAATTCCTTACAGCTGCCCTTGCCTGGTACTGAGTTCTTTGGGGCAGTAGTATTTCATGTATCAAGTGGAATTATCTGCCAGCTGAAATACAACTTGTAATGCCTTGAGCCTTGATTGCTTTGTAACCTATGCAAATATTAATTGCCTGGTAGCAATCTACTTTCATTTTTTCACTAAACATTTTCCTATAAAAATTTTGGTTCTTTCTGGCTCTTTCCCTTTTCTTTAGTTTCTAAATTTTATTTCTCTGCTCTGCTATCTAGATAACACTGATGAACAAAAAGAATTACTGTAATGCTTTTCTGTCCAGTCTGTGTTTCGGTTGAATTATGATGATGTTTTGAATGTTCATTCTTGTTCTAGTCGTGTAAATATCTCCATGTAGGCAAAATTTAATGAAAGCAAGCCTGTCTCCAGTATCTCCATGAGTTCTTTTTTCTTTTATTTGTTATACCAAGAGAAAATAAAATGTTATCTAGAAATCCAAGTATAGAACATGCCAAAATTTCCTGTGCAAGCTTTTCTGGTTTTGATAAGTGACACAAATAATTATAGAGTGCAGAACCCTCTCCACTCCCCACAAAGTCCAGATGCTCCACTTTAAACAATTCAAATTTCAGAGAAGCCAGTGCTGCTTTCAAGGCTGCATGCACAAATATAACCAAACCATACACATGTGCTCCAGATGACTTTGGTGTAGCATGTTCCTCTGGCATTTGCAAGTCTAATCATCCCAGGGTCATGCAAACAGACAATCATCCTGAAAAGTCAACTCATGCTACAGATGGAAAGAATTATGCCATCATGTTCCTGTGCAATAGCATACCCCAGAACAAGACCTGCAGAGGAGACCAAGAGTATGGCTCGCACTGAAAACAATGTTTAAGACAGGAATTGTCAAGTTTTCCTATGCCTTGTGCTTCCAGCAGCTCTCAAGAGTTGCAGTGAAAAATGTGTTCACTAACGTGTCACAGAAATGGGAAAGAAACTGGCATCCCAAGATTATTCCTAAGCACAGTATGCAGCAACTACAGCCCAGTTCAGAATTAATGAGTTTAAGGAGAAAGGGCACTTTCCTCTTGTGTATAATTACCTAACTTAATGTTTTTGTGATCATATTGTAAGTCTTAATAAAGTAACAGAAGTAATTGCAGCTGATTAGTGGTCTTGATGTAGTATTCTTAGACTACTCTAAGGCCTTTGATTTAACACATTTTGCTTACAAAAACAGAGCAACAGAAAGAGAATATGAAATCTATCAAAGGATTAAAACTGGCTGATAATTTCACAAATGGGTATGAGCAGCTCCCACCTTCAGGAATCCACCTTACCTGTTAGTTGTTTGGTTCCCTTGGTTCTTTCTGTAGATATCAGAGAGAAAGAAAGAGAAACTTCTTCAGAGGGAAAAATGTGATTTGCATGCCCAGAAACAGTCATGGAAATAATTACCTCAATTCTGTTAGGAACTCTAGGAGACTGGTAACTGAGATCACTAAAGATTCAATCCCCCAGACAAAGAAAGTAAAATAAATATAATTATTTGCTCAAGAGTGGACAGCAGCTAGGGTTTTAATATATGCTGCATGATGTATCTGTAATTGCAGAGAAGTAAGGACTTAGAGAGGACGCAAAATAAGGTACTATATTTCTAGAAGACATAACAATGTATGAAAGGCAAACAGTAAGGTCACTAACACTAAGGGTAGATCACATGCTAAAATGAGCATCAGTGCAGGCATTTAGTATGGCTTTGAGTACTTTTTAATGCATTTAGTATGTCCAAATGTAGACAGTGTTTACAAAACAGAATAATTTGTCTCTTATTTTTTATCTGAAGACATAAGTATTAAGAGACCTGTTCAGCTCATAGCTAATTCAACCTTCAAATGAAACAGCAAGATCAAAACCCATCGTATAAATCCTGTTTTCATTAAACAGGGTATTTATTTGGAGTAGATAAGATATCTGTATTTCTGTATTTGGCAGTGGTACGACACCTACAGGGATATTGTCTTGTCCAGCTCCGAGGCCTGCATCATTAGAAGGGTGTTCATAGTGGAGAAAAAGTTTATACAAGTTCTGTTGATCAGAAAATACCTCTCACAATACATGTCCTTCAGTATCTAATTCATTCAGTCTTCCTTAATAAGGGGAAGGTTGGGTTATTTCATGCCTTCAGTCTCCATACCCACATGGCAAACAGGCACTTCATAATACCAGATTTATCAGTGCAGCAGGTAATTCTGTAATGAAATCAAATGATCTAGATGAACTAAGCCAAATTCAGATCAACTGTAAAGCACTATAGACTAATAAAACATTAAAATAATTTGCTACTGATTATGGCAGACCTATCTCTGGAAACACTTTCAAGATTGGCTATTTTTCTAAATGGAACACTTTAGTTCATATGGGATTTAATTTGAAAATCTCCAATAGATTGTGTTATGCAGGAGGTCTCAGCAAATGATCACAATGGCTCCTTCTGGCTTTTATGATCTATGAATCTCTGAACTTGGTTCAATAAAATAACTACAGTTGCCTAGCTGCAGGTACACCAGATAATGGACTGAGCTTTCTCCTCACCACTGATATGTAAGCATACATTCAAAACTCCCAGCAAAAAGTCCACCGAAATAAATTAATATTCCTCTTGAAACAGGTGGCTGATAACTCTGAAAAATCTGTGTTGACTGTTTCATGTTTAGATAATTTGGGCTTGAATTAAAAGATAATTTAAGTACGTAGAAGAGGCAGCCTCCAGGGAGGGGAAACAGTTCAGCAATGACTTGTAGTCTGTTCCAAACCCAAGAAATTAATGTAACCTTTCTCTATAATCAGATGAGAGATGTAGCTATCCCAGAGAGATGACTCCAAATCCAAGTTAGATGTCCAGGAGAGTTGGAATGAGGGAGCCCTGATGGTGCCTTTCTCCCTTGCTGATTACCATACGCCTTGCAAAGACTAAACAGCCCAAGTGCAGAGAATGAGGTAGGTGAAGCCAGAGAACATGTGATTAAAGGTAAAATTCTCTGTCACGCTCTCAATGACTGCCTGACACTGGCATTACAACTGAAAATATGGGAGGGTGTGTGTATGTTTGTGTATATATATATAAATATATATATATGTATCTGTACATACACACACACACACACACACACACGAGTCAGAAAATCAGAGATCACTGTGATAGAAATATTTAAAGGGCTGATAAGCCAGGCCAGTTTCAAATTTCAAAACAAGGCTTGACTAGATTGCTGCTCATTAGCACACAGTCACAGTGGTTGCTTCATAATCACTATGAATCATTACCAGGACACTGTCACAACATTCAGTCCTTACCCATCACATCCTCAATTAGCTGTGCCTGCAGAGTGCTGCTGAACTGACACAGTGCAGTTACCCAGCTGAGCAGCTCTGGGCCTGGGCAGCCCATCTGGCTGTCACACTGGGATGACCACATCTAAGAGCTCTTCAATAAATCATAGAATCACAGTCTCAGAGTGCTAAGGGTTGGAAGAGACTGAAAAGATCACCCAGTCCCAACCACCCCTTTCGTGGGCAGGGACAACTCTCCCTAGACTAAGCTGCCCCACACTTTATCCAACCTGGCCTTGAACACTGTCAGGGCTGGGGCAACCTCAACATCCCTGGGTGACCTGTTCCATACAGAATCTCACCACCCTCATAATGATGAGGCTTATGGCTTTAAATAGTCAACAAATATCTATTGGAATGTCAATACACAAAAGACCTTACAAAAAACATTAAATTGAAAGCATTTAACTTAGAATTTGCATAAAAGAATAACTGCTGTTTATTGTAATTTTAAGTTTTACTTCTTTATGGTCAAAATATCCACATGAGCAAAAATGAGACATCCCTTGCACATGGAGACAGAAATTTATTTTTAAGCTAAATAAAATCTTAAGTTTGTTTGTGATGACAGACTCCTTCTTCCTCAGCTGTACCAAGGTAGATATAATTTTACCATTCCTAAAAAATAAGCAAGAGATTATTTAAGCAGATGTTTCAGCTTTCTGCATTTACTACATGATATTTCTTTATATTGAACCACATAAGCAAAACCTTTCCAAACAGATAGATGGCTTCCATGCACCAGCACAGGTGCTATTGCCAATCCATTCCTGCTCACTGAAAGAGCTGACTGTAGGGATGAAATTCCTTCTAGATACAGTTTGCTTGTTAGCAATCATGACAGTTCTCCTGCTGAACAGAGAGATGCTTCATTTCTGCAATACCTGTGAGAGTCAGGGAAGATAAACCTTAGAGAGCAATGAAAATTGTGGTGTACTAAACACTTTAAATCTAAACCCATAAAACTGCAATCAAATGAGAATTCAAGAATGACTGTTTCAAGGTTGTGGAATGACAACAGTGTATGAGTACAGATATGTGTGACAGTTTTTCTGTTGAGTTAAAACAGAGCTGTTCATGTCTTGATGAAGGAAAGGAGCAGGTGACCCAGAGGAAAAGGAAAAATATACTCAGTATTTAACATATCAACATCACAATGACAGCTCATATTGATGGAGTCAAATAGGAAAACATCTGGTTATCAAAGGAAAGAAAGAAAGCATAACACAAGGAATATGATAATGACAAATCCCCTCAAAATGGTATACCTTCAATTATAACACTGTGGCAAACCTTCCATTATAACACTAAGTTTCAGTTTTGAGTACAAATGACCTGAGAAATCATAGAATCACTTTAGCAACCAATTGAATAAACCACTCTGGGCATTAATTCAAAATATAAATGACATACTGTGACCAATTTCTTTCAGTTTAGTCACTTTTCCTAGACTTACTTAATAAAGAGGAAGAATCAGCCTTTCACATTCATATTTCTAATGATCTTGGATCATCGACAAAAAAAAGTTTAAGATGAAAACCCTGCAAAATCTATTGTTTGTTCTATACTATAAGAAATTCCTCTTAAACTGGATGAGTGAATGGATGTGTAGATGGATAAATGGATGGGAGGATGGAAGATGATGTATATGTGAAATACTTATGCACACACAATTTTCATGTGAACAGAAATGTGTGTGAACACGTATACCAAGCAGAGTATCTGCTACAGACAAAGCTTAGTTCAGGCAGAGCCTGAGCAAATGTATTCAAAAAGAAAAACAAAAAGGCTCTCGTGAAGTTAGCTGACAAACATCCATTTCAAGCAGATTCAAGCACTGTGGCATGGCAGACAGTTGCAGAAAATAGAGCAGTTTTCAGTAGCAAGAAAATCCAGTGCTATGCAGTAGCTAAGGTAACCCTTTTGAACTTAAGAATCAGAAACAAAGAACTTTAAAAACCCAGAAATTTAATAGATGCAGTACAGCATATACAGCTTATTAAGTCAGTCACAACATTTTGGGTTTGTGCTGCTGTTTTAACCACAGACTTCTGATTTTTAAACAAAGCTCCTCGTCTCATGCAGGGTTAGCCTAGATTTTAAATTCTGATAGAAGCACTTTCATATATTAGAAAAAAACTCAATTGATGGAAAATAGATTGTTTTTCTTCAGTGATTATTTTGTTCCACAGATCATGGAGTTGCTTAAGGCAGTGGGACGCTCCCCTGTGGAGCTTTTTGCTTGGTGTTTGTTGCAGAATTGTTCATCCGGTACTAATAAACAATCTCATTAATGCTGCCTGAGCCCTGCTGCCTGCTCCAGCAAATCTGTCCAAACCTTCATAGACTAGTCACCTTTACTGCAACACACTCTCTCCCTAGTGAGCAGGGAGAGCTCCTCCTCCCTGCTGCATTCCTAATCTCCCCAACTATCTCTCTGTGGTCCAGTCATTAATTGAAAACAAATAAAAAAAAAAAAAATGCAGCAGAACTAATATACCAAATTAACAGGTGCATATTGCTTTCAAAAATTTACAATACAGTAAGGAATACCAACCATATGATAATGGGGACTGGTAATTTTTCATCCCTCTATTATTCAGGGACCTTTTCTATTCACTGCAAACAGTCCATTAAGACGGTAGAGAAATCTGATTAACCAGCAAGATTTCAAATCCCATTCAAGGGTACCTTGGATCTCAGTCCTCTAGGAAAATCATGCTAGTTTTCTCTGCTAGAGCTTAGAGTGCCTCAAAAAGCAAATAAGTGCCAGGATTCATTCCTATTGTCTGGTTAGACAACCCTCAAAATTAGTAAACCTTGCCCATGAGAACATTTGTGTGGTGGATCCCTAGGAATTTCCACACATAGAAGGAAGGTGAAATAACTACACTTAACTGCACTTAACAATAGAAGCATCCAAAGTTTTATCTTTCTCTAAATAAAGAGGTAGGTAAATAGCCAGTTCTGTTTTTCTAAAAGCAACATTTTTGATTTGAGGGTTTAAAAGCCTTAACTTGGGTTTTTCTTATTCAGTTATTATTTCCATCCCACGTGGAGTCTTTATATTGTATTTGTGCAATAGGCTTACAGTTCAACAATATATTTCTCTGAGTATGAGAAGAGGAATCATTAATGACAAAATGACAAGTCAGACTATCTTTATAAGAGAAGGTCTGCAGACATAAAAATGTTGAAAAAAGGTGTACAGAGCATCTATACAATGCAAAGATGAGATCTCAAGGCTTTTAAGCCTCCAGAGTGAACAAACTCAATGCAAGAAACATGAAAATAACAAAAGGTCATACAAAGACTGTTTCTGAGCCGCCAGAAATATCCACTCCTGTATTGAGAGCAGACCTACAACACGAATCATCCACATGACAGATTTCTTTGGGATCAGGGGAAGGCATTCATGTCTGTGCATGTCACATCATCCCTCTGCTTAATCCATCCAGGTAGTGCAATTTCAGGACTCTGCTCTTACAAATTTGTGATGAGAGTCATTCCTTTCTGACTATGCTAGAGTGAATTCACATAAAGTGATAGTTCTTTCCAAAGGATCAGGAAAATAACGGTTTAATGAGCAGACAGGTAGCCTAGTTTGGTCTTCAAAACTTGCTCAGAGCAATAATTACATCTAGACTTTTGCAGGCTTGCTCAGAATTATTCATGTACATTGAAAAATCTCATTTATTTTATTTTTATAAAATATGCTTGGCAATTAACTCATCAGACAGGGGAAAGGAACATGATTCTTTATATTCAGATGTTGCTTCAGAACTGAGAAGCAGATACTTAAAATTGGGCTGAGTTTCATTAATGCTGTTTCATAAAATTTCCCCTTACATTCTCATCTGAAACTACATCCTGAATGGCATGGAAAACCAAGGAGCTGTGCTATGACAGTCACTGCCATGCCTAGATCCATTGGTGGGTGAAATAGGAAAAGCCTCATATTGTGCTGTCTCTGCTTTCTAACGTCTTCTTTCTACTAAAAATATATTCAACATGAAAGGGTTTTCAATATTATTATGTTTTAAAGGAATAATCACAAGTGTAAATGTTTTTAGCAATTAGTTCTTAGTGAATACATGTCTCCTTGGCATAAGAGAGAGATTTTGACTAAGCCTAAAATAGTCCTTCAATGGCTTCATGCGTGGAACTCATGTGGGGAATTCCTGTGCATAAAAACAGGATGAACCCCAGGAAAACAATCCAATACATCCCATGTTCTTAACTGAATTAAACACTTCTGATCTAATTTGGTGATTAGCTGATCACCTTGTTTGCTATACACATGCAGTTTCTATTAGCTGTCAGGATGAAATAATCCCAATGTATGACTGCTGAGTATTCAGTCAGCTCAGCTCTTTCAATACAGCCTAACACATTACAGTCTACTAAAAGGAGTCAGAAATTAAGAAACAGACTTATCGTCAAATAAAACCAATTTATTCCTCACCAATTTTCTTGTTATTGCCATTGTCCATGTTCTCTCTCACCATTCCTGCTCATTTTGCCAAATCCAATTATGCTTTTTTCTCTCTTCTTCCATTTCTATGTTTTGCCCTTCTTGTTATTTTCACCCTTTTTATATCATCTCTATTTTCTTTTTTGCCTTTGCAATTCCAGTTTAAAGGCCTTCCTAAATTCTTCATTTCTTTTCTATATAGTCATTCATTCAGTTTCTGCAATCACCTTCCTAAATTTTCTACACAATCTTGTGTTCTGAACATGCACTTCATTTATTTTTCCTTTTTTTTTACTGAAATACATTCACTCATGCTCATGCTACATTGTTTTTCTTCTATTTTTTAATTCCAATAGACATTAGCAAATGTAATAGATTTGTTGTTAAGATCACACAATCACAGAATATTCTGAGTTGGAAGGGACTCACAAGGATCATCAAGTTCAGCTCTTAGGTGAATGGCCCATAAGAGTACCAAACCCACAACCTTGGTGTTATTACCACCATTACCACCAGGTCAACCATTTCATGACCAAAAAAAAAAAAAAAATCCCAAACAAATCAAAATATATTCAGACAAAGAAGTTTTATGTTTAACATAATGTTTGGTAATTAAAAATGTTTTCATCATAATTGAAAAGCAGAGGAGAAGATCTCAAACTTAACCTACTAATCAGCTACAATTTAGAAAAATACTGTGTTTTTAATTAGTACACATGTGCAACTGCATTTCTCTCAGTTCTGGACCGCACACCTTGACTACTCTGGACACTCATCACCTTGGCTACTTTGAAATACACAGGACTCCACAGTGTATCAGAGCCCAACACGAAGTGCTTTGGTTTTGCAGTGGCTGTCATATTGCAGTGAGGGGACATGCAAATGAAATAGTCCAGGTCTGGAAGCAGTAAAACCACTTCTCACCAGTGCTTCATCTGACTAACTGATATCCATCTCCCCTTGCATGACTGAGCTACAGAATAATGCAGCTACACTTCACTCCTGGGTTCCAGGATCCCCTTTTCCTCACTGCCACCTGTCTTACCTAAGCCAAATGTCTCTGCACTCTCAATGCAGTAGGGCTCTTAAAATCACAAGGGACATACTCTTCTCTAGCAGTATGGCTGATGGCTTTTGTAACCTGAACAGAAGTTGAACCCATATCAATAGCATAAATGCAATTTTGCAATAGTTTATAAATATTTAGTTAGATGTTAAGTATATTTATTTATTAAACTATTGAAACAATTTCTAGGGATCCAAGAGGAATATGTCCCTAAATAAGGATGTTGGTGTGATGAGGAACATAACAGAACTTCATTGAATTCCATCTAGAAAAATATCACTGAGATGCCAAGGACTGGAAAATGTCCTAAAAAATCTGTACCTAAAGAAAATTCAATAATTATCCTGATAAATACCTAAAAAGCTTTAGCTGCCTATGAAAGGTTATCCACAGACAAGCAGCATATCACATTAAGGCAGGCAGGAATTTTTGACTAGTGAAATCACAGTTTTGACAGTGTAGATGAAATCAGCTCTGAGTTGCACATGCAGGACTGTAGCAAACACTGCAGAAATGTGTAGGGACCCCTTCTCTTCAAACTGACTGTGCAGAATTGATTACTATGATGTGCAGTAGTGTACTGCTGCTTATGTTAGGTGCTACTTTATCATAGAGGGGAAATTTAACTCTCATAGTTTCTTCTTCACTTGATTCTGTGCTTGAGATTTATTTGTAAAATTTTGATCCAGAAGACTGATCCATTTCTGGATAGTGTGTAAACTTCTGTGCCTTAGGACTCATCAACCCCATCCAAAAAAGGCAGTATAATTTGCAACATTCTTCTATGTCAGGAAGCTAATCTAGCACATCAAGCACAAGACTTACTTCCCAGGCTTGTGCTCCACCACAGTGCTGACTATCATGTAATGCCTATCCAAGCATAGTATGTTTGTCAGCACAGCACTACCCCACAGGACAGGAGAATATCCCTAATTCAGCACTGACTTACAGAACAGCTGTTTCCTTATTCACACAGAAGCACAGTCACAGAAACACTCCTCTGTGTGGCAGACAGCAGGCAGCCCTGACAGGACTGTGTGTGTGGATCCACCATTCCTGCACCTGCAGCACTTGGCAGCCCCTGCCGTGTTTTTGGGGTGGGCTCACCCTGCCCCTCTGCTGCTCACTGCCCACCCTGTGCACTCACTGCCCCTCCACTCTCAATGAGAATGCTCATGGGACAAGATAAATACAGGGAGGTCACTTAACAGTTACTGTCATGGGGAAAATAGACCTACCTCAGAAAAAACTAATTAAATGTATTGACATTTGAAATAGATTTGGAAAGATTAAAACAAATCCCAGCCCTTGAGCAGCACCATGAGATGGGGAATGGGAACTGTGATCAGCACAGAACAGCTCCTCTCTGATGATCCTTGCTCCTGAGGGGTTATTCCATGGGCTGCAGTCCTGCAGGATAACCCACCTCCAGCGGGGTCTCTCCAGGGAAGTGTCTGATCCAGCACCTGTGGCACCTCATCCCACAGCTTCTTGTCTGACCTTGCTGCCTGCAGGGCTGTTTCCTGCACCTTTTTCCCTCTTCCTCTGCCTGCCTGGCATTTCTTTGCCATTCCTCAAACACACGCTCCCCACGCAGCAAGAATGAACAAGTCAAAGACAAAAAAAGTTACAAGAAAAAAAAATAATGGAAAGGGAGAGGAGAGGAGAGGAGAGGA